>CM065683.1:73031817-73109317 GCA_017654935.2 Phymorhynchus buccinoides
GACAGGAAAAAGAACGTTGGCCAGCAGATTTGAGATGAATGAAGGGAAGGGAAAGGAGACAAGAATCAGAAGACGAATGTAGTTGGCGAGCTGGGACATAGAGATGAAGGAGATCAGAGAAATATAAGGGAGCTTGATCATTCAGTGACTTGAAGACAAGGAGGAGAATTGTGTAGTCAATATGTGATTGAACTGGGAGCCAATGTAGGGAACGAAGAACCGGAGTGATGTGATCAAACCTAGGATCAGAATATAGATCAGAAAAAGAAAGGGGTGAGATAGAAGGAATGCATTTGTAATACATTACATTTGTAATGTGCAATGCATTTGTAATACATTACATTTGTAATGTGCAATGCATTTGTAATGTGCAATGCATTTGTAATGTGCAATACATTTGTAATACATTACATTTGTAATGTGCAATGCATTTGTAATGTGCAATGCATTTGTA
The DNA here is from genome assembly GCA_017654935.2 of Phymorhynchus buccinoides. Taxonomy (NCBI): domain Eukaryota; kingdom Metazoa; phylum Mollusca; class Gastropoda; order Neogastropoda; family Raphitomidae; genus Phymorhynchus; species Phymorhynchus buccinoides. The sequence goes on from CM065683.1 coordinate 73,032,272, forward strand.
ATACATTACATTTGTAATGTGGAGTGCATTTGTAATACATTACATTTGTAATGTGCAATGCATTTGTAATACATTACATTTGTAATGTACAATGCATTTGTAATACATTACATTTGTAATGTGCAATGCATTTGTAATACATTACATTTGTAATGTGCAATGCATTTGTAATACATTACATTTGTAATGTGCAATGCATTTGTAATACATTACATTTGTAATGTGCAGTGCATTTGTAATACATTACATTTGTAATGTGCAGTGCATTTGTAATACATTACATTTGTAATGTGCAATGCATTTGTAATGTGCAATGCATTTGTAATACATTACATTTGTAATGTGCAATGCATTTGTAATACATTACATTTGTAATGTGCAATGCACTTGTAATACATTACATTTGTAATGTGCAATGCATTTGTAATACATTACATTTGTAATGTGGAGTGTATTTGTAATACATTACATTTGTAATGTGCAATGCATTTGTAATACATTACATTTGTAATGTGCAATGCATTTGTAATACATTACATTTGTAATGTGCAATGCATTTGTAATACATTACATTTGTAATGTGCAATGCATTTGTAATACATTACATTTGTAATGTGCAATGCATTTGTAATACATTACATTTGTAATGTGCAATGCATTTGTAATACATTACATTTGTAATGTGCAATGCATTTGTAATACATTACATTTGTAATGTGCAATGTATTTGTAATACATTACATTTGTAATGTGCAATGCATTTGTAATACATTACATTTGTAATGTGCAATGCATTTGTAATACATTACATTTGTAATGTGCAATGCATTTGTAATACATTACATTTGTAATGTGCAATGCATTTGTAATACATTACATTTGTAATGTGCAATGCATTTGTAATACATTACATTTGTAATGTGCAATGCATTTGTAATACATTACATTTGTAATGTGCAATGCATTTGTAATACATTACATTTGTAATGTGCAATGCATTTGTAATACATTACATTTGTAATGTGCAATGCATTTGTAATACATTACATTTGTAATGTGCAATGCATTTGTAATACATTACATTTGTAATGTGCAATGCATTTGTAATACATTACATTTGTAATGTGCAGTGCATTTGTAATACATTACATTTGTAATGTGCAATGCATTTGTAATACATTACATTTGTAATGTGCAATGCATTTGTAATACATTACATTTGTAATGTGCAATGCATTTGTAATACATTACATTTGTAATGTGCAATGCATTTGTAATACATTACATTTGTAATGTGCAGTGCATTTGTAATACATTACATTTGTAATGTGCAATGCATTTGTAATACATTACATTTGTAATGTGCAATGCATTTGTAATACATTACATTTGTAATGTGCAATGCATTTGTAATACATTACATTTGTAATGTGCAATGCATTTGTAATACATTACATTTGTAATGTGCAATGCATTTGTAATACATTACATTTGTAATGTGCAGTGCATTTGTAATACATTACATTTGTAATGTGCAATGCATTTGTAATACATTACATTTGTAATGTGCAATGCATTTGTAATACATTACATTTGTAATGTGCAATGCATTTGTAATACATTACATTTGTAATGTGCAATGCATTTGTAATACATTACATTTGTAATGTGCAATGCATTTGTAATACATTACATGTGTAATGTGCAATGCATTTGTAATACATTACATTTGTAATGTGCAATGCATTTGTAATACATTACATTTGTAATGTGCAATGCATTTGTAATGTGCAATACATTTGTAATCCATTTGTAATGTGCAATGCATTTGTAATCCATTTGTAATGTGCAATGTATTTGTAATACATTACATTTGTAATGTGCAATGTATTTGTAATCCATTAGTAATGTGCAATGCATTTGTAATCCATTAGTAATGTGCAATGTATTTGTAATCCATTTGTAATGTGCAATGTATTTGTAATCCATTTGTAATGTGCAATGTATTTGTATTTCATTCCACTCTATACGCTAGAGAGAAAGTGGTAAGAGGTAAAAATGTGTTTTAAATGGCATTGTGTTCACGTCAGTCTGCTATGTAATGTATTTGTACAGTGGAGCCTCCCTATTAAATTGCCCTTCTTTGTAAGCAATAATTACATCCCTATTGCAACCCCCCACTTAATACCTTATTTTAGATGATTTTCCAAGGTCTTAGTATGGATGTTCCATAGTGTTTCATTGAACTCTATGCTCTGGCCAGAAAGTCTTCAGCATTATACGTTGTGGAGTGTCCCCACTTCTCTACCATTCACTCTGGCTGCATATCAGTTGTGGAGGGTCCCCATTTCTCTACCATTCACTCTGGCTGCATATCAGTTGTGGAGTGTCCCCACTTCTCTACCATTCACTCTGGCTGCATATCAGTTGTGGAGGGTCCCCACTTCTCTACCATTCACTCTGGCTGCATATCATTTGTGGAGGGTCCCCACTTCTCTACCATTCACTCTGGCTGCATATCAGTTGTGGAGGGTCCCCACTTCTCTACCATTCACTCTGGCTGCATATCAGTTGTGGAGGGTCCCCACTTCTCTACCATTCACTCTGGCTGCATATCAGTTGTGGAGGGTCCCCACTTCTCTACCATTCACTCTGGCTGCATATCAGTTGTCGAGTGTCCCCACTTCTCTACCATTCACTCTGGCTGCATATCAGTTGTGGAGGGTCCCCACTTCTCTACCATTCACTCTGGCTGCATATCAGTTGTGGAGTGTCCCCACTTCTCTACCATTCACTCTGACTGCATATCAGTTGTGGAGTGTCCCCACTTCTCTACCATTCACTCTGACTGCATATCAGTTGTGGAGGGTCCCCACTTCTCTACCATTCACTCTGGCTGCATATCAGTTGTGGAGGGTCCCCACTTCTCTACCATTCACTCTGGCTGCATATCAGTTGTGGAGTGTCCCCACTTCTCTACCATTCACTCTGGCTGCATATCAGTTGTGGAGTGTCCCCACTTCTCTAACATTCACTCTGGCTGCATATCAGTTGTGGAGTGTCCCCACTTCTCTACCATTCACTCTGACTGCATATCAGTTGTGGAGGGTCCCCACTTCTCTACCATTCACTCTGACTGCATATCAGTTGTGGAGGGTCCCCACTTCTCTACCATTCACTCTGGCTGCATATCAGTTGTGGAGTGTCCCCACTTCTCTACCATTCACTCTGGCTGCATATCAGTTGTGGAGGGTCCCCACTTCTCTACCATTCACTCTGACTGCATATCAGTTGTGGAGGGTCCCCACTTCTCTACCATTCACTCTGACTGCATATCAGTTGTGGAGTGTCCCCACTTCTCTACCATTCACTCTGACTGCATATCAGTTGTGGAGGGTCCCCACTTCTCTACCATTCACTCTGGCTGCATATCAGTTGTGGAGTGTCCCCACTTCTCTACCATTCACTCTGACTGCATATCAGTTGTGGAGTGTCCCCACTTCTCTACCATTCACTCTGACTGCATATCAGTTGTGGAGGGTCCCCACTTCTCTACCATTCACTCTGGCTGCATATCAGTTGTGGAGTGTCCCCACTTCTCTACCATTCACTCTGACTGCATATCAGTTGTGGAGTGTCCCCACTTCTCTACCATTCACTCTGACTGCATATCAGTTGTGGAGGGTCCCCACTTCTCTACCATTCACTCTGGCTGCATATCAGTTGTGGAGGGTCCCCACTTCTCTACCATTCACTCTGGCTGCATATCAGTTGTGGAGGGTCCCCACTTCTCTACCATTCACTCTGGCTGCATATCAGTTGTGGAGGGTCCCCACTTATCTACCATTCACTCTGACTGCATATCAGTTGTGGAGGGTCCCCACTTCTCTACCATTCACTCTGGCTGCATATCAGTTGTGGAGGGTCCCCACTTCTCTACCATTCACTCTGGCTGCATATCAGTTGTGGAGGGTCCCCACTTCTCTACCATTCACTCTGGCTGCATATCAGTTGTGGAGGGTCCCCACTTCTCTACCATTCACTCTGGCTGCATATCAGTTGTGGAGTGTCCCCACTTCTCTACCATTCACTCTGGCTGCATATCAGTTGTGGAGGGTCCCCACTTCTCTACCATTCACTCTGGCTGCATATCAGTTGTGGAGGGTCCCCACTTCTCTACCATTCACTCTGGCTGCATATCAGTTGTGGAGTGTCCCCACTTCTCTACCATTCACTCTGGCTGCATATCAGTTGTGGAGGGTCCCCACTTCTCTACCATTCACTCTGGCTGCATATCAGTTGTGGAGGGTCCCCACTTCTCTACCATTCACTCTGGCTGCATATCAGTTGTGGAGGGTCCCCACTTCTCTACCATTCACTCTGGCTGCATATCAGTTGTGGAGGGTCCCCACTTCTCTACCATTCACTCTGGCTGCATATCAGTTGTGGAGTGTCCCCACTTCTCTACCATTCACTCTGGCTGCATATCAGTTGTGGAGGGTCCCCACTTCTCTACCATTCACTCTGGCTGCATATCAGTTGTGGAGTGTCCCCACTTCTCTACCATTCACTCTGGCTGCATATCAGTTGTGGAGGGTCCCCACTTCTCTACCATTCACTCTGGCTGCATATCAGTTGTGGAGGGTCCCCACTTCTCTACCATTCACTCTGGCTGCATATCAGTTGTGGAGGGTCCCCACTTCTCTACCATTCACTCTGGCTGCATATCAGTTGTGGAGGGTCCCCACTTCTCTACCATTCACTCTGGCTGCATATCAGTTGTGGAGGGTCCCCACTTCTCTACCATTCACTCTGGCTGCATATCAGTTGTCGAGTGTCCCCACTTCTCTACCATTCACTCTGGCTGCATATCAGTTGTGGAGGGTCCCCACTTCTCTACCATTCACTCTGGCTGCATATCAGTTGTGGAGTGTCCCCACTTCTCTACCATTCACTCTGACTGCATATCAGTTGTGGAGTGTCCCCACTTCTCTACCATTCACTCTGACTGCATATCAGTTGTGGAGGGTCCCCACTTCTCTACCATTCACTCTGGCTGCATATCAGTTGTGGAGGGTCCCCACTTCTCTACCATTCACTCTGGCTGCATATCAGTTGTGGAGTGTCCCCACTTCTCTACCATTCACTCTGGCTGCATATCAGTTGTGGAGTGTCCCCACTTCTCTAACATTCACTCTGGCTGCATATCAGTTGTGGAGTGTCCCCACTTCTCTACCATTCACTCTGACTGCATATCAGTTGTGGAGGGTCCCCACTTCTCTACCATTCACTCTGACTGCATATCAGTTGTGGAGGGTCCCCACTTCTCTACCATTCACTCTGGCTGCATATCAGTTGTGGAGTGTCCCCACTTCTCTACCATTCACTCTGGCTGCATATCAGTTGTGGAGTGTCCCCACTTCTCTACCATTCACTCTGGCTGCATATCAGTTGTGGAGGGTCCCCACTTCTCTACCATTCACTCTGGCTGCATATCAGTTGTGGAGGGTCCCCACTTCTCTACCATTCACTCTGGCTGCATATCAGTTGTGGAGGGTCCCCACTTCTCTACCATTCACTCTGGCTGCATATCAGTTGTGGAGGGTCCCCACTTCTCTACCATTCACTCTGACTGCATATCAGTTGTGGAGGGTCCCCACTTCTCTACCATTCACTCTGACTGCATATCAGTTGTGGAGTGTCCCCACTTCTCTACCATTCACTCTGGCTGCATATCAGTTGTGGAGGGTCCCCACTTCTCTACCATTCACTCTGGCTGCATATCAGTTGTGGAGGGTCCCCACTTCTCTACCATTCACTCTGACTGCATATCAGTTGTGGAGGGTCCCCACTTCTCTACCATTCACTCTGGCTGCATATCAGTTGTGGAGGGTCCCCACTTCTCTACCATTCACTCTGGCTGCATATCAGTTGTGGAGGGTCCCCACTTCTCTACCATTCACTCTGGCTGCATATCAGTTGTGGAGGGTCCCCACTTCTCTACCATTCACTCTGGCTGCATATCAGTTGTGGAGTGTCCCCACTTCTCTACCATTCACTCTGGCTGCATATCAGTTGTGGAGGGTCCCCACTTCTCTACCATTCACTCTGGACCCTCCACAACTGATATGCAGTCAGAGTGAATGGTAGAGAAGTGGGGACCCTCCACAACTGATATGCAGCCAGAGTGAATGGTAGAGAAGTGGGGACACTCCACAACTGATATGCAGCCAGAGTGAATGGTAGAGAAGTGGGGACCCTCCACAACTGATATGCAGTCAGAGTGAATGGTAGAGAAGTGGGGACCCTCCACAACTGATATGCAGTCAGAGTGAATGGTAGAGAAGTGGGGACACTCCACAACTGATATGCAGCCAGAGTGAATGTTAGAGAAGTGGGGACACTCCACAACTGATATGCAGCCAGAGTGAATGGTAGAGAAGTGGGGACACTCCACAACTGATATGCAGCCAGAGTGAATGGTAGAGAAGTGGGGACCCTCCACAACTGATATGCAGCCAGAGTGAATGGTAGAGAAGTGGGGACCCTCCACAACTGATATGCAGTCAGAGTGAATGGTAGAGAAGTGGGGACACTCCACAACTGATATGCAGTCAGAGTGAATGGTAGAGAAGTGGGGACACTCCACAACTGATATGCAGCCAGAGTGAATGGTAGAGAAGTGGGGACCCTCCACAACTGATATGCAGCCAGAGTGAATGGTAGAGAAGTGGGGACCCTCCACAACTGATATGCAGCCAGAGTGAATGGTAGAGAAGTGGGGACACTCCACAACGTATAATGCTGAAGACTTTCTGGCCAGAGCATAGAGTTCAATGAAACACTATGGAACATCCATACTAAGACCTTGGAAAATCATCTAAAATAAGGTATTAAGTGGGGGGTTGCAATAGGGATGTAATTATTGCTTACAAAGAAGGGCAATTTAATAGGGAGGCTCTGGCTGCATATCAGTTGTGGAGTGTCCCCACTTCTCTACCATTCACTCTGACTGCATATCAGTTGTGGAGTGTCCCCACTTCTCTACCATTCACTCTGACTGCATATCAGTTGTGGAGGGTCCCCACTTCTCTACCATTCACTCTGGCTGCATATCAGTTGTGGAGGGTCCCCACTTCTCTACCATTCACTCTGGCTGCATATCAGTTGTGGAGTGTCCCCACTTCTCTACCATTCACTCTGGCTGCATATCAGTTGTGGAGTGTCCCCACTTCTCTAACATTCACTCTGGCTGCATATCAGTTGTGGAGTGTCCCCACTTCTCTACCATTCACTCTGACTGCATATCAGTTGTGGAGGGTCCCCACTTCTCTACCATTCACTCTGACTGCATATCAGTTGTGGAGGGTCCCCACTTCTCTACCATTCACTCTGGCTGCATATCAGTTGTGGAGTGTCCCCACTTCTCTACCATTCACTCTGGCTGCATATCAGTTGTGGAGGGTCCCCACTTCTCTACCATTCACTCTGGCTGCATATCAGTTGTGGAGGGTCCCCACTTCTCTACCATTCACTCTGGCTGCATATCAGTTGTGGAGGGTCCCCACTTCTCTACCATTCACTCTGACTGCATATCAGTTGTGGAGGGTCCCCACTTCTCTACCATTCACTCTGGCTGCATATCAGTTGTGGAGGGTCCCCACTTCTCTACCATTCACTCTGGCTGCATATCAGTTGTGGAGGGTCCCCACTTCTCTACCATTCACTCTGACTGCATATCAGTTGTGGAGTGTCCCCACTTCTCTACCATTCACTCTGGCTGCATATCAGTTGTGGAGGGTCCCCACTTCTCTACCATTCACTCTGGCTGCATATCAGTTGTGGAGGGTCCCCACTTCTCTACCATTCACTCTGACTGCATATCAGTTGTGGAGGGTCCCCACTTCTCTACCATTCACTCTGACTGCATATCAGTTGTGGAGGGTCCCCACTTCTCTACCATTCACTCTGGCTGCATATCAGTTGTGGAGGGTCCCCACTTCTCTACCATTCACTCTGGCTGCATATCAGTTGTGGAGGGTCCCCACTTCTCTACCATTCACTCTGGCTGCATATCAGTTGTGGAGGGTCCCCACTTCTCTACCATTCACTCTGGCTGCATATCAGTTGTGGAGGGTCCCCACTTCTCTACCATTCACTCTGGCTGCATATCAGTTGTGGAGGGTCCCCACTTCTCTACCATTCACTCTGGCTGCATATCAGTTGTGGAGGGTCCCCACTTCTCTACCATTCACTCTGGCTGCATATCGGTTGTGGAGGGTCCCCACTTCTCTACCATTCACTCTGGTTGCATATCAGTTGTCGAGTGTCCCCACTTCTCTACCATTCACTCTGGCTGCATATCAGTTGTGGAGGGTCCCCACTTCTCTACCATTCACTCTGGCTGCATATCAGTTGTGGAGGGTCCCCACTTCTCTACCATTCACTCTGGCTGCATATCAGTTGTGGAGTGTCCCCACTTCTCTACCATTCACTCTGGCTGCATATCAGTTGTGGAGTGTCCCCACTTCTCTACCATTCACTCTGACTGCATATCAGTTGTGGAGGGTCCCCACTTCTCTACCATTCACTCTGACTGCATATCAGTTGTGGAGTGTCCCCACTTCTCTACCATTCACTCTGGCTGCATATCAGTTGTGGAGGGTCCCCACTTCTCTACCATTCACTCTGGCTGCATATCAGTTGTGGAGGGTCCCCACTTCTCTACCATTCACTCTGGCTGCATATCAGTTGTGGAGTGTCCCCACTTCTCTACCATTCACTCTGGCTGCATATCAGTTGTGGAGTGTCCCCACTTCTCTACCATTCACTCTGACTGCATATCAGTTGTGGAGTGTCCCCACTTCTCTACCATTCACTCTGACTGCATATCAGTTGTGGAGTGTCCCCACTTCTCTACCATTCACTCTGGCTGCATATCAGTTGTGGAGGGTCCCCACTTCTCTACCATTCACTCTGGCTGCATATCAGTTGTGGAGGGTCCCCACTTCTCTAGCATTCACTCTGGCTGCATATCAGTTGTGGAGGGTCCCCACTTCTCTAGCATTCACTCTGGCTGCATATCAGTTGTGGAGGGTCCCCACTTCTCTACCATTCACTCTGACTGCATATCAGTTGTGGAGGGTCCCCACTTCTCTACCATTCACTCTGACTGCATATCAGTTGTGGAGGGTCCCCACTTCTCTACCATTCACTCTGGCTGCATATCAGTTGTGGAGGGTCCCCACTTCTCTACCATTCACTCTGGCTGCATATCAGTTGTGGAGGGTCCCCACTTCTCTACCATTCACTCTGGCTGCATATCAGTTGTGGAGGGTCCCCACTTCTCTACCATTCACTCTGGCTACATATCAGTTGTGGAGGGTCCCCACTTCTCTACCATTCACTCTGGCTGCACATCAGTTGTGGAGGGTCCCCACTTCTCTACCATTCACTCTGGCTGCACATCAGTTGTGGAGGGTCCCCACTTCTCTACCATTCACTCTGGCTGCACATCGGTTGCCGCCATTTTCCTTCCTCCAGAGAGGCCCAGTCGCCACCTTGGGACAATAAAGACGTCTAGTTAGGTTTATTCCAATATGGCTACTATGATGACGGCTGATATCCAGCCATGCTTGGTATGGTTGGTTGGATGGCTTACCCTGGCTAAGAGACTCCAGGGATCATCCCAACATGGGAAGCACTTGAACACTGTGGTACAAGTGCATCAGCTACAGATGAGAACAATTGTTTGTGTGACCGTTTTTGATTACCCCGCCACGTGGGCAGCCACACTCCGTCTTCGGGGGGACTTTGGAGACTGATGATGTTATGCTAGGAGCCTGTTATGGCTAAAGAGAATCCCTGTATAACTATGCAGAGCATAACAACATGTTGATGTAGCCTTGGTGTTCTAGCCTATGTCGATTGGTCCGACACAGCCTTATGACAGAAACACTCCAACATGCTCAATTAAGTTTTATATTTATCCCCTGGTGTACATTACACTTGTTCTGTGAGCAACCTTCTTCTACATTAAGCTGCTGCATGCACTATATCTTCGCTTGTAGTGACCCTTTATTATTACTTTGACAGGCATCAAGCGGCGGACCATCATCGAGTACCACCGGGTAGCCTTGGTGTTCTAGTCTATGTCAATTGGTCTGACAAGGCCTTAAGCCAAGACAATGTACTTGTTGTGACTTTGACAGGCATCAAGCGGCGGACCATCATAGAGTACCACCGGGTAGCCTTGGTGTTCTAGTCTATGTGAATTGGTCTGACAAGGCCTTAAGGCAAAGCGATGTACTTGTTGTGACTTTGACAGGCATCAAGCGGCGGACCATCATAGAGTACCACCGGGTAGCCTTGGTGTTCTAGTCTATGTCAATTGGTCTGACAAGGCCTTAAGGCAAAGCGATGTACTTGTTGTGACTTTGACAGGCATCAAGCGGCGGACCATCATAGAGTACCACCGGGTAGCCTTCCTGAAGGAGCAGATAGAGCAAGGCTCAGTGATTGTGCTCAGTCCTCTGCCCAGTAAGTTGGACATGTGTGTGTGTGTGTGTGTGTGTGTGTGTGTGTGTGTGTGTGTGTGTGTGTGTGTGTGTGTGTGTGTGTGTGTGTGTGTGTGTGTGTGTGTGTGTGTGTGGAGAGAGAGAGAGAGAGAGAGAGAGAGAGAGAGAGAGAGAGAGAGAGAGAGAGAGAGAGAGAGAGAGAGAGAGAGAGAGAGAGAGAGAGAGAGAGAGAAACTCGAATGAAACTCGAATGTTTATTGAGGATAACTTAATAAGCACAGAATATGGCTTTTTTTCATCAGGTCCTCGGACAAAGCAAGCAAGCAAACAACAATCAAACGATAAACAACCATACAAATAAACTACAATCAAAACAGACTAAAGAAATCAGAAACATGCATGCAAAAAAAAAAAAAAAAAAAAAGCACACACAAACACACACACACACACACACACACACACACACACACACACACACACACACACACACACACACACACACACACACACACACACACACACACACACACACACATGCAAGCACACACACACACGCACACACACACACATTTTTATCGACATGTTATCTCATAACATGACATTCAATAGGGTAATAATAATTACCAATGAATAGGGAAGGAAAATAGCATCAGAATTTAAACGCACAGAATGAAATAATTTGTCCTCCCACGTTTAAACATACATTCATTGGATGCAAGTGATTATATATTGGAAGGGAATCATTTTTACATTATGCAAAAGAAACAACATGGCGTACATATAGGTGCTTTATAAACACTCTACTAAATATTTATTATATGATTTTTTGAAAGACGCCAAGGTGCTCTTGTTTTTAATATATGCAGGCATCTCATTCCATAGTTTTGCTCCTGAATATGTTAGGGATGACATGAAAAGATCTGTTCTTGGACGAGGAATGAATATTAGACTTTTATTACGAGCATTACTGATTTGGAATTTTTCACAGAGATAGGGAGGCGCCAGGTTTTTCATTATCTTAAACATAAGCACGGAGAGAGAATGTGTGTGTGCATGTGTGTCTCCGTGTGTCTGTGTGTGTGTGTCTGTCTATCTGTGAGTGAGAAAGAGAGAGAAAATCTGTGTGTGTGACTGTGCTTGTGTGAGTGTCTGTCTGCCTCTGCTCGTGTACGCCCACGTGTGTGTGTGTGTGTGTGAGAGAGAGAGAGAGAGAGAGAGAGAGAGAGAGAGAGAGAGAGAGAGAGAGAGAGAGAGAGAGAGAGAGAGAGAGAGAGAGAGAGAGAGAGAGTCTGTGTGTGTATGTGTTTGTGCACATTCCCATAAGTCTGTAGCCTTATAATTGTTCATTATGTATGAAGATGTTTTCTTATGCCTGTGTGTTTATTTGAGCTTGCAACACCATCTCAGATTGCAGCACATGACTTGTTCATTGTCAGGATGTCTTCCTATGCCTCTGTGTTTATTTCAGCTTGCAACACCATCTCAGACTGCAGCACATGACTTGTTCATTGTCAGGATGTCTTCCTATGCCTGTGTGTTTATTTCAGCTTGCAACACCATCTCAGATCAGACTGCAGCACATGACTTGTTCATTGTCAGGATGTCTTCCTATGCCTCTGTGTTTATTTCAGCTTGCAACACCATCTCAGACTGCAGCACATGACTTGTTCATTGTCAGGATGTCTTCTTATGCCTGTGTGTTTATTTCAGCTTGCAACACCATCTCAGACTGCAGCACATGACTTGTTCATTGTCAGGATGTCTTCCTATGCCTGTGTGTTTATTTCAGCTTGCAACACCATCTCAGATCAGACTGCAGCACATGACTTGTTCATTGTCAGGATGTCTTCCTATGCCTCTGTGTTTATTTCAGCTTGCAACACCATCTCAGACTGCAGCACATGACTTGTTCATTGTCAGGATGTCTTCTTATGCCTGTGTGTTTATTTCAGCTTGCAACACCATCTCAGACTGCAGCACATGACTTGTTCATTGTCAGGATGTCTTCTTATGCCTGTGTGTTTATTTCAGCTTGCAACACCATCTCAGACTGCAGCACATGACTTGTTAATTGTCAGGATGTCTTCTTATGCCTGTGTGTTTATTTCAGCTTGTAACACCATCTCTGATTCTCAGATCAGACTGCAGCACATGACTTGTTCATTGTCAGTATGTCTTCTTATGCCTGTGTGTTTATTTCAGCTTGTAACACCATCTCTGATTCTCAGATCAGACTGCAGCACATGGCTTGTTTATTGTCAGGATGTCTTCCTATGCCTGTGTGTTTATTTCAGCTTGCAACACCATCTCAGACTGCAGCACATGACTTGTTCATTGTCAGGATGTCTTCCTATGCCTCTGTGTTTATTTCAGCTTGCAACACCATCTCTGATTCTCAGATCAGACTGCAGCATATGACTTGTTCATTGTCAGGATGTCTTCCTATGCCTGTGTGTTTATTTCAGCTTGTAACACCATCTCTGATTCTCAGATCAGACTGCAGCACATGGCTTGTTTATTGTCAGGATGTCTTCCTATGCCTGTGTGTTTATTTCAGCTTGCAACACCATCTCAGACTGCAGCACATGACTTGTTCATTGTCAGGATGTCTTCCTATGCCTGTGTGTTTATTTCAGCTTGCAACACCATCTCAGACTGCAGCACGTGCACAGCGCACTCTGGAGTGAAATTTGACTGCAAGTGGTGCTCGCAAGTATCGCGCTGTTCAGATGGCTTAGACTGGTATCGACAGGACTGGGAAAAACAAGGCTGCAAAGCACAGGTAAATGGTACAACGCTACTTCATCAACAGTGTGATGATATCTGGAATGGAACAAAATGGTGGTGCATGCATGCATGAATTTGTTTTCCGTTTACACAATTTATTGCATTGTTGGATTTTTTGTCCAAATTCATGCTTGTTCACATTATATGCATGCGCGCTTTAGTGCTGGTATGCATGTTCACGTGAAAGTGTATACCTTTTTACACATAAACACTCCAACATGCTCAGTCAAGTTTTATATTTATCCCCTGGTATATAGGTACATTACACTTGTATACCTTTTTACACAGAAACACTCCAACATGCTCAGTCAAGTTTTATATTTATCCTCTGGTGTATACACTTGTCCTGTGTGAGCAGCCTTTTTCTATGTTAAGCTGCTGCATGCAATATATCATCGCTTGTTGTGACCTTTTTTCTCATAATGCCTATATATGTATTTTATTTTTGAAGGCAGTTATAACTTCTTGACAGGGAGGGTGTCAACAAATAATTTGTTATAAAGACTCTGTATTTGTAAGTAATTTATTGTTCATGTTTCACATTGGTTTAGTTCAGTGAGTTGAGTTTTACAATCAACTTGGCCTCTTTCCTTTCCTTTCAATAATGTATTGTCTTTTTGTTTGTTTGATTATTGTTGCTTGTTTTTAATACTACCTTTCACGTCTTTTGTCACCATTCCTCTTCTTCAGTATCACCTGCATTTCTGTAGATGGTGATGATTTTACGATACAGTTGGTAAGACTGACTGCAATATCTTTACCAGTATTCCTTCTTTATTCTGTTAAGCTGTACCTAATTTTGCATTAGCTTCTTCAGTGCCTATAACATAATAATTGTGACCAATGTCACGACCAATGACCGGTACTTAGTCACGATTTTGCTGCGGCAAAAAATGCCTGGCCAACAGGCAACACAAACATAACTAATACTATTGATGACAGCGAAGGGGTTAACAATGCGGTCTTCAATGGAAAATATAAAGGGTTAATCTTCAACATTAAGTGTTGAGCTAAGGAATATTGTTGAACAAATTTTGTTGGTGGGTGTAATCTGTGATCGTGTGTAAAATAAGGTATCTTATTATGCTAATTGTTATTTTGTAAAACTATATGAGGGGATGGGTTAGTGGAATGGGACAGTGGTCGGTAGGTGGTGATTTGGGTGGTTTGGATATTTTTCTCTTTTTTTAATTTTTTATTCAGCTATAGTGTATTCTGTACTTTATGTCTCTTAATTTTCTTTTTTTTTAAATCTTATTTCTATTTCAATGTTTTCTTTTTTATTTCTATTTAAAAACGTTTCAGCCATTTTTATGACTCAAAAGTATATTCTGTAGAAATGGTGCTAACCGTTGTTCATACCCTATGATGCATTTATTTGCCCTGTTCTATAATGTTCCTTCATGCATGCTTCAACATGTCCCTGTGTGTATGTGCATGCGTGTTTGCGTGCATGCATGCGCACGCAAGTGTGTGAGTATGGTTGCATGCACGCGCGAGTATTACAAATTATGTATGTGTGTATGCAAGTTTTATAAACTCATATTTCAGCCTATCTTGGTTTCATAATATCAACTGTTTTGCTACCTTTGTGTTCAGCTCTGTATGTGTAATAGTATACCTTGTCATGTTTGTGTTCTGTGTTAGTATATATATATATATATATATATATATATATATATATACTTTATTTGTTTATAGTGGAGACGCTTGGCCCAGGTTACACACCCACTCTCTTGGCATTATCATAGTGGAGATGCTGAATTTGTTTATAATGAAGATGCTTTACCCATGATACATGCCCACTCTCTTAACTAAAGGGTCTTACAACATCTGGCGTTAGTTCTGCATAGTTTGGAAGTGATAACTACAAAGATGGACAGAGCGGACATGGATATGAGAGAGTGAGAGAGAGTGAGAGAGAGTGAGAGAGAGAGAGAGAGATTTTTTTATTTTTTTTATTCTTTTTTTTATTTTTATAAATTATGTGGACTCAATAGTCCAAACGAATTATCAAACACACACACACACACACACACACACACACACACACACACACTGCAACACAATCTAATTATACACACAGAATGTGGGTCACAACAATGACGTCAAGAAAAGTTACGTGTTGTATTTGTTACGTCAAGTTTGTTCTACTGTCTGTCCCGCGTCCAAGGCCAAAAGCCGAAATATTGGGAATAGTCTACATTCTTTCTTGTTAGTTTTCATTCTTTTTTTGTTCTGCTATATATATATATATATATATCAAGGGCAGATTGGAAGAATAGGCATTGCCTTAAATCTATATCCTTGGAAAGTAAAGTTTAAGTTTTCAAGTTTTCATACTTGTTCTTGTGCGTTCCCTGTGGCCATAGTTCATACACTGAATGGAATTGTTACTGTTCTCTCTGAATCTGTCTCCCCATTCCTTGTGCGTTCCCTGTGGCCATAGTTCATACACTGAATGGAATTGTTACTGTTCTCTCTTAATCTGTCTCCCCATTCCTTGTGCGTTCCCTGTGGCCATAGTTCATACACTGAATGGAATTGTTACTGTTCTCTCTGAATCTGTCTCCCCATTCCTTGTGCGTTCCCTGTGGCCATAGTTCATACACTGAATGGAATTGTTACTGTTCTCTCTGAATCTGTCTCCCCATTCCTTGTGCGTTCCCTGTGGCCATAGTTCATACACTGAATGGAATTGTTACTGTTCTCTCTTAATCTGTCTCCCCATTCCTTGTGCGTTCCCTGTGGCCATAGTTCATACACTGAATGGAATTGTTACTGTTCTCTCTGAATCTGTCTCCCCATTCCTTGTGCGTTCCCTGTGGCCATAGTTCATACATGAATGGAATTGTTACTGTTCTCTCTGAATCTGTCTCCCCATTCCTGGTTGTCTCTTGTAGCAGAAAGACACAACAGAAATGAGTTGTTTGATTTTGGAAAATGTTCGAAGCAACCATGCTTCATGCTTTGAATGTGATCTTGATCTTGATCTTGAATTTTTAACTGGCAGAGTCCAATTCAGGACGTAAAACACCAGTGGGCGAAGAACTTGGGGAGAGCAACTCTTGGAGAAAAAAAACAACAACCCCAAAACAAAACAACCTATCATTAGATTGACCCAGCCAGCCAGGTCCCGTGATGTTCATATGCTTTGTATTACACTACAACCACCCCTGTGGTGATACCGGGGGTCTTTTGTCCAAATAGTTCCCCCACCTTCTGGAGGTTCGGTGCTTGTTACTTTCTCTAATCTGTCACTTTCTCTGACTCTGCCTTTTCCCTTTGCTTACTATTGTCTACTATATGTCTGCCTTACTGGTCCATTCTCCTGCCTTTTTTCAAAAACATTCTTACAAAGATTTTCTCCAGCCAAAGATGGACATGCTGGGCCTAACTATTTCTTAATTAGGTGCATAACGGCAGCATGAAGAATATGCGCTCATTTGATAGGAAACTGTCTGAGCGATCGATGACGAAGAAGAAGTAGAAGTATTACACCTAATTAGTGTTTGACTGGGAATAAAGAGGAGTGTACCCGTGTTTAAAAGAACAATCCCGTGATGTGAACAGTATTATCAATATTAATGTCCATTTCGTTTAAAAGGCCAATGAGTGATGCTGGAATGCTGTCTGCAGCGATGTGTCCTCATTTTGAACAGAAGTTTCCAGTGATGTGCATAGCTTGTGTAGTCAACCAGTGTTACTTTCGTTGGAATAAAGGGGAGTAATATTGCAATGTTACTAACAATATATGTTTAAGAAAGCATTCACTGAAGTGTGAACAATAGTAATCAGCGCTAGTGGTAACAGTGGCCATTGTTGTCCTCTCCTGTGACCATGCACAGGTCTTTGATGTGGGACATCAGTGTAACTCCACTAACTCCACAACGCCATCAGCCTCTTTCAGCCCTCCAACAGCCGTCACCAACCCTTCCAACACCAGCACCCTGGCTCCCACCCCCACCACCACCCCAAAGCCATTCACGGTGAAGCCCATCGAGCTTGGCTCAACAGCCCGGTCTGAGCCTGACCAAACCACCACAAGCACCACCACCACCAAACTCCCATCCCAACACTCCACTCCCCCACCCTTCCCTGTCGCCACTTTAACGCGGTCCACAGTGGCGGACAGCCCACCCCCACATGTTGCCACTGACAACACAATGGCTGAGCAATCCAGTGTGGCCCAGTCTGCACAAAAGGACTGCGGGGTAACGAGTTGTGCCAGTTGTCACACCTTCACCTTTATGATGGAACGCACTTTCGTATCCTGTACATAGTGCAAAATGCTGTCTGACGCATCAGTTCCTAGGGAAGAACTGCTTTGCTCTGTTTGGCTTCACTTCTTTAGCGACATTTTATTTCCACCTACGCTTTCCATGGTGCACATGTGGTGCCAATTGATAACACAATATCTCCTTGATTGCAACCATACTAGCAAGCATTTCTTTCTTCTTAACAATCTTCATTTGTGTATTTAGTTTTGATGTCTGAACTAAGTTATCTGAAATGATTGGTTTTTATAGCAAATGCCACTGACTTATACACAGACATAATGAAGTACTTGTACACTTTACAGTTTTATGTCATTGCGTTATTTGCTTCCCTTTTGTTTTGTTTATTTATACCACACACACGTCACTTCACTTTTGCATTGCTTGTTTTCACCAGCACATGTTTGCGGGCAATAAATTGTATTATTTTGTTAAAGCTAAGACCAAAATGTAGAGGTTAATTACTTTTATATTGCTACATCATAGCTGGCTGTTTCACCCTCACCCTTCACCCACTTCTCTCCCCATTCACAATTTGTTCAATGGAAAACAGAAAGAAAATAGTCCTGTTCCTTAGGTTGTCTCCTGTTTGCCTGTCCCTCTATTGCATCTACTATACTGCATCTGTCTTACTTTAGCAACTGAACTCCTTGTTGTGGAAAGGGACACAATGGAGAAGAGATAATTAACTTCTTTTTTTTTAAATTCAAAAACAAATGTGTTGTTAAAAAGTGAATGTGCTTTTATTTTTGTTATTTGTAGCAATATGTGTTGTGTCCTTACACACCATAAGGTGCAAGCTACCAATGTTCACAAATGTTCCTGATGGTACGTCTAATGTCCTCATAGTGACCCAAACAATGTTCGCGATGGTATGTTTAACGTCCTCATGGTGACCCAAACAATGTTCGCGATGGTACGTTTAACGTCCTCATGGTGACCCAAACAATGTTCCAGATGGTACGGTTAACGTCCTCATGGTGACCAAACAATGTTCCCGATGGTACGTTTAACGTCCTCATGGTAACCAAACAATGTTCGCGATGGTACGCTTAACTTCCTCATGGTGACCCAAACAATGTTCGCGATGGTACGTTTAACGTCCTCATGGTGACCCAAACATTGTTCGCGATGGTACGTTTAACGTCCTCATGGTGACCCAAACAATGTTCGCGATGGTACGTTTAACGTCCTCATGGTGATCCAAACAATGTTCACGATGGTACGTTTAACGTCCTCATGGTGACCCAAACAATGTTCCTGATGGTACGCTTAACGTCCTCATGGTGACCCAAACAATGTTCGCGATGGTACATTTAACGTCCTCATGGTGACCCAAACAATGTTCGCAATGGTACGTTTAACGTCCTCATGGTGACCCGCCTTCAGGGACAAGAGTTCTGGTGCAGTGGTCGTTAAAAACGATTCACTGATTTGTTCCCCTTTTATATCCAGACTACTGAGCGTCCACCTCCCTACAAGACCTTTTTTGGCTGACTGTTCAAGGTATAGGGAGGTTCCATCGTAATAGCTAGATATGCCCGGTATACAAAGCAACACAATGCAGAATACAGTGATTGATTGCAATACATGTATATTAGTTAACATGTTAATTGAGCCACACTTGTCTCCAAGTCATGCTTTAATTTTAGTTTGATCATTTAGTCTTCATTTAATAATTAATATAATGTTTATAATGTATATAATTAACATAATGTTTATAATGACTAATTTAATGTAATATAATGTTTTGTGTCATGATCATCTTTTTACTGTACTTGTTGTCTGAACTTGTTTGTTTGTCTGGTGACAGCAGCAAAATGTCCTTTTATGCACTGTTTTTAAAGGACAATACATGATTTGATTGATTGATTGATTGATTGACTGTGCTTTAGTGATAAACATATTGGAGAATTGGCGGTAGACTTGTACTCTCATTTGTAGAATAAAGTTAACCATTCTGTTAATATTTATATCTTTTGAATAAATATAGTATTTTTCAGGACATTATTCATATTTCTTCCTCTGTATTGGAAGGACCAAATGTCTGGACGCAAAATAAATCTGTCAAAAGCTTCAAAATGAATAATGCTATGCACATTTCAAATACTACACTGAATAGAGAATTAAAACTTTTATTCGTGCCAGTATTGGTCTCATAATCTCCAAAAAAGCAAATGTTATTGGACTTTAAAAAACACCTAAACTGTCCCACATTAGGCTCCCAGGCGTCCAGAGTCCGGACAGTGACACCTACCCATGGACAGCTTAAAGTTAAAGCAAATCAACGACTGGTTGATTTCAACAAGAAGCACTAAGAAATGAAGAAGACATTAAATCTTACATTTTTGTTTCGAAAACCATTCTTATTCTTTCCAAGCAAAAGATTCAAATAGAGCCAACATTACGTTAATTTCACTTGCAACATTTAGTGTTTTAAGCTTGCATTTGGAAAATTGTTAACCATTTTCGCTAGAAGCCTTTCTAAGTCATGAGTTTTGACACATGAACTCATATTATATCGCTGCATTATTAGACGGCATGATTTGGTCACAATACTTCGACCTTTCTTTTTAATTATAAACAAACTACTGTCCGGACATAGGAGCCGTCTGACATTTGGGTTCCTTCCCTTACTCCTCAGTGTTGATGACAGAAACATTTAGACTGTATTTTCTGAGATGGAAGAATCATTGTTTGCATCTTCTGCATGGGAGTTTATAAAGAGTGCATGGGGGGGGGGGGGGGGGGGGATATGAATGCTACCTTCAACTATCACACTTCTTCCCCTGTGCCTTTGATCAGTGTTGAAGACCCGTCCATTTTCAGACTGTACTTTCCTAGATGGAAAATGTTTATTTCTTTTGACAAAATTCATTGGCTCACATTTGAGACTCATTGTCATTGTAGTAGTTGCTGGTGATTACATGTAGTTCAAGTGGATTTTGTGCATCTATCTTGTCCTTTCCATTTCGTTTCTTTATCATTATTGTTCATTGTGAAATGTCAAGTTATAATTTATACGATTATTGTGGGTGTTTTGATGATTAAGCATACTAGTGCATTGGAGTTTTGCAATAATTGGTCCAGAATTCTTGACTTCATTTATCTTCAGTACCAGCCATATTTTTCACATTTTTGATTGACAGAATCGCTTTAAATTTTGTGTGGCAGTGTTTCACCTTGAATAGAAGACACCCGAACATAAATTATTGGCGTTCTGACTTTGACCTTGAAGTTTGACCTTCAATGACGACTATAATCGGCTAAAATGTGTGGCCGTTTGTGTGTGTGTCTGTCTGTCCAGGCGACTGTACCCAAACCGTTGGCCATAGACCCCTATGACCATATAATTCTTGATCACCGTATCCCAACCTATTCATATCCTGAATTATCATTCTCTCTCTCTCTCTCTCTCTCTCTCTCTCTCTCTCTCTCTCTCTCTCTCTCTCTCTCTCTCTCTCTCTCTCTCTCTCTCTCTCTCTCTCTCTCTCTCTCTCTCTCTCTCTCTCTCTCTCTCTCTCTCTCTCTCTCTCTCTCTCTCTCTCATGATACATCAGTTGTGCCTTTCATTCTCAAAGTATGTGTGCCTAACTGTCCATGTGACAGACCAATGTGTGTTTCTGTGCATCTGCCTGTCTTTGATACAAGTTATATCTGAAACCTCTGTTACGATAACATGGTATTCAGAATCTATTGTTTTCTCTTTTGCAGAGTGCCAGTGACAGTTCCTGCAGTTCAGGTAGCAAAGGTAAGACAGTTTTGAAACACACAAACTTTCAACCAGAATTTGAGCATGGGCTTTAATGAGACTTTATACTGATCAATCTCCACCCCTGTCTCATACACTGGAATGCATACGCCACCTAAATAAAATTATCGCCCTTGCGTTTCACAAAAAAGTAGTCTTATAGCCACTAAAATTGATCTGCCCCTAACTTGTCACTAGGTGGCACAGATGATTCGGTCATGAAATTATCACCCTTGCACATTCCATGAAGGCAATATGCCAAGAAGTAGCATAAAGCCCCATTCCATGAAGGCAACATGCCAAGAAGTAGTATAAAGCCCCATTTCATTAAGGCAACATGCCAAGAAGTAGCATAAAGCCCCATTTCATTAAGGCAACATGCCAAGAAGTAGCATAAAGCCTCATTTCATTAAGGCAACATGCCAAGAAGTAGCATAAAGCCCCATTTCATTAAGGCAACATGCCAAGAAGTAGTATAAAGCCCCATTTCATTAAGGCAACATGCCAAGAAGTAGCATAAAGCCCCATTTCATTAAGGTAATATGCCAAGAAGTAGCATAAAGCCCCATTTCATTAAGGTAATATGCCAAGAAGTAGCATAAAGCCCCATTTCATTAAGGCAATATGCCAAGAAGTAGCATAAAGCCCCATTTCATTAAGGCAATATGCCAAGAAGTAGCATAAAGCCCCATTTCATTAAGGCAATATGCCAAGAAGTAGCATAAAGCCCCATTTCATTAAGGCAACATGCCAAGAAGTAGCATAAAGCCCCATTTCATTAAGGTAATATGCCAAGAAGTAGCATAAAGCCCCATTTCATTAAGGTAACATGCCAAGAAGTAGCATAAAGCCCCATTTCATTAAGGCAACATGCCAAGAAGTAGCATAAAGCCCCATTTCATTAAGGTAATATGCCAAGAAGTAGCATAAAGCCCCATTTCATTAAGGCAACATGCCAAGAAGTAGCATAAAGCCCCATTTCATTAAGGTAATATGCCAAGAAGTAGCATAAAGCCCCATTTCATTAAGGCAACATGCCAAGAAGTAGCATAAAGCCCCAATTCATTAAGGTAATATGCCAAGAAGTAGCATAAAGCCCCATTTCATTAAGGCAACATGCCAAGAAGTAGCATAAAGCCCCAATTCATTAAGGCAATATGCCAAGAAGTAGCATAAAGCCCCATTTCATTAAGGCAACATGCCAAGAAGTAGCATAAAGCCCCAATTCATTAAGGCAACATGCCAAGAAGTAGCATAAAGCCCCATTTCATTAAGGTAATATGCCAAGAAGTAGCATAAAGCCCCATTTCATTAAGGTAACATGCCAAGAAGTAGCATAAAGCCCCATTTCATTAAGGCAACATGCCAAGAAGTAGCATAAAGCCCCATTTCATTAAGGTAATATGCCAAGAAGTAGTATAAAGCCCCATTTCATTAAGGTAATATGCCAAGAAGTAGCATAAAGCCCCAATTCATTAAGGCAACATGCCAAGAAGTAGCATAAAGCCCCAATTCATTAAGGCAACATGCCAAGAAGTAGCATAAAGCCCCATTTCATTAAGGCAACATGCCAAGAAGTAGCATAAAGCCCCATTTCATTAAGGTAATATGCCAAGAAGTAGCATAAAGCCCCAATTCATTAAGGCAACATGCCAAGAAGTAGCATAAAGCCCCATTTCATTAAGGTAATATGCCAAGAAGTAGCATAAAGCCCCAATTCATTAAGGCAACATGCCAAGAAGTAGCATAAAGCCCCAATTCATTAAGGCAACATGCCAAGAAGTAGCATAAAGCCCCAATTCATTAAGGTAATATGCCAAGAAGTAGCATAAAGCCCCATTTCATTAAGGCAATATGCCAAGAAGTAGCATAAAGCCCCATTTCATTAAGGCAACATGCCAAGAAGTAGCATAAAGCCCCATTTCATTAAGGCAATATGCCAAGAAGTAGCATAAAGCCCCAATTCATTAAGGCAACATGCCAAGAAGTAGCATAAAGCCCCATTTCATTAAGGCAACATGCCAAGAAGTAGTATAAAGCCCCATTTCATTAAGGTAATATGCCAAGAAGTAGCATAAAGCCCCAATTCATTAAGGCAACATGCCAAGAAGTAGCATAAAGCCCCAATTCATTAAGGCAACATGCCAAGAAGTAGCATAAAGCCCCATTTCATTAAGGCAATATGCCAAGAAGTAGCATAAAGCCCCAATTCATTAAGGTAATATGCCAAGAAGTAGCATAAAGCCCCAATTCATTAAGGCAACATGCCAAGAAGTAGCATAAAGCCCCATTTCATTAAGGCAATATGCCAAGAAGTAGCATAAAGCCCCAATTCATTAAGGTAATATGCCAAGAAGTAGCATAAAGCCCCAATTCATTAAGGTAATATGCCAAGAAGTAGCATAAAGCCCCATTTCATTAAGGCAACATGCCAAGAAGTAGTATAAAGCCCCATTTCATTAAGGTAATATGCCAAGAAGTAGCATAAAGCCCCATTTCATTAAGGCAACATGCCAAGAAGTAGCATAAAGCCCCATTTCATTAAGGCAATATGCCAAGAAGTAGCATAACGCAAAATTACAAATGCAGAAACACACGTACGCGCATACATGAGTACATACGCATTCCTATAACTTTCTTTTCTTGATATGCCTTTTCTTTTCGCCTAAAATGTGAATGGTTGTGTGTGTGTGTGTGTGTGTCTATATGTGTGTGTGTGTGCATGCGTGTGTGTGTGTGCATGCGCGTATGTGTGTTTTTGCATTTGTAATTTTGTGTGCTTCTCTCTCTCTCTCTCTCTCTCTCTCTCTCTCTCTCTCTCTCTCTCTCTCTCTCTCTCTCTCTCTCTCTCTCTCTCTCTCTCTCTCTCTCTCTCTCTCTCTCTCTCTCTCTTCATTTCAGTGTCTCTATCTATCTGTCATTTTGTCTCAGTCATTGTCTTTGGTTTTTTCCTTCCAACTTCTTGAATTCTCCTCTCTCTTCCCACTATGATTACTTTTGTCAGTATTTTGTACATGATTATCGTATTGTGCCTGCGGAACATATGTGTATTTTTTCCATATTGTTCATTGCAAATTTTTGCTTACAGTTCAGTTACAATTCATTATTGCCTTAATCAATGTCGCTTCGCCTTAAAAAGCAAAGCAGCACATACACAATGTGCAGAATTTAAGATATAGAAGTAGCATAAAGCCCCATTTGATTAAGGCAATAATGAACTGTAACTGAACTGTAACTCGGGGGGGGGGGGGGGGGGGGGGGGGGGGGGGGGGGGACAAATATGGCCGAAAACTACAGTAATGATGTTTGTCTTTGACATGGCACACTATTGTCTGTGGTGATGGTGAAGGCCCGTTCAACGTCCTCCGGCCTGGAGCAGGCATACATGGGACATTAATAACAATAAAGATAGTGGGACGATCCTGGAGGTACTGCAATACCAGGAACATCCCGATGTTTTGAATAATCAAGATAATTAATTGTCTGTGTCTGTTGGTGGCCTGGCATGTGGATGTAATGTGGTTTAATGGCATGCTGATGTGTGATGTGGTTTAATGACATGCTGGTGTGTGATGTGGTTTAATGACATGCTGGTGAGTGATGTGGTTTAATGACATGCTGGTGTGTGATGTGGTTTAATGACATGCTGGTGTGTGATGTGGTTTAATGACATGCTGGTGTGTGATGTGGTTTAATGACATGCTGGTGTGTGATGTGGTTTAATGACATGCTGGTGTGCGATGTGGTTTCAGGGCAGCTGGCAGCCATTGTGGCCGTGGTGTTGGTCTTGGTCATCCTGCTCGGTACTGTGGCTGTGTGGGTCTTCTACGCTTACACCCACCCCACCTCCCCCTCTGGGGTGTGGCTCATGGAGGTCAGTCAGGCTGGTTTGGTATTTGGTATGTTCTAGTCACACAGACTTACACCCACCCACCTCCCCCTCTGGGGTGTGGCTCATGGAGGTCAGTCAGGCTGGTTTGGTATTTGGTATGTTCTAGTCACACAGACTTACACCCACCCCACCTCCCCCTCTGGGGTGTGGCTCATGGAGGTCAGTCAGGCTGGTTTGGTATTTGGTATGTTCTAGTCACACAGACTTACACCCACCCACCTCCCCCTCTGGGGTGTGGCTCATGGAGGTCAGTCAGGCTGGTTTGGTATTTGGTATGTTCTAGTCACACAGACTTACACCCACCCCACCTCCTCCCTCTGGGGTGTGGCTCATGGAGGTCAGTCAGGCTGGTTTGGTATTTGGTATGTTCTAGTCACACAGACTTACACCCACCCCACCTCCTCCCTCTGGGGTGTGGCTCATGGAGGTCAGTCAGGCTGGTTTGGTATTTGGTATGTTCTAGTCACACAGACTTACACCCACCCCACCTCCCCCTCTGGGGTGTGGCTCATGGAGGTCAGTCAGGCTGGTTTGGTATTTGGTATGTTCTAGTCACAATGTGGGGGACATCATTTTAAGGCAGGAAACAGGACAAGGAAGAAATCAGAGGTATTGCCGGAAGAGGTGAGTTTTAAGAGCAGTTTTGAAAGACTGGAAAGATTTAGCAGAACGAAGTTCATATGGTAGGGTGTTCCAGACAGAAGGGGTGCTGAAAGAAAATGAACGTTCACCATTTGTCTTAGTGTTAGTATGAGGAATAGAAAGGATAAGTTTGTCAGAAGAGGAACAGAGAGACCTGGAGGGTGAGTACAGGTGAACGAGATCAGAGAGGTAGACAGGACCAGATGAATGGACAGCATTGAAACAGAGGCAAGCAATGTTATACTTTATTCTTGCCTCAACTGGAAGCCAGTGTAAGGTATTGAGGTGGGGTTTGATGTGGTCTGTACGAGGGACTTTAAGGATTAACCGAGCTGCATTGTTCTGAACTTTCTGAAGTTTGTTGAGGAGGGTTTGAGGACAGCCTATAAGTAAGGAATTGCAATAATCGATGCGAGACAGTACAAAAGCTGATACTAGAGTCTTGGTGGCTTCAACTGTGAGATAGTGATGAATGGCACTAATACGACAGAGTTCAAAGTTCACATTACGAATCAGAGTCATAACATGAGTGATGATAGTTAGTTGACAATCGAGGGTTACACCAAGGTTTTTAGCTGATTGACAGAAAGGGACGGTAGCATCGCCAATGACAAGAGAGTCAGGAAACTGAACAGAGGTGGAAGTTCTCTGAGTGGAAACAATCATTGCCTCAGTCTTATCTTCATTGAGTTTTAATTTATTGGAGGTCATCCAGGACTTGACATCTGAAACAGTATCACACAGACTTACACCCACTCCACCTCTCCCTCTGGGGTGTGGGTCATGGAGGTCAGTCAGGCTGGTTTGGTATTTGGTATGTTCTAGTCACACAGACTTATCTCTCTGAAATTCGGGCTTATCTCCCCTGGAGAGCGTGTCACCGCAAGTGTTGCGCCTACACGTTTATTTGGGGGGGGGGGGAGGGGGAGGATGGGGAGGGGGCTGACGGGGAGGGGGGCTGACTTGGGAATCCTAGTGGAGCCTGTTCTGAGCTAACATACACAGGGCACCACCTACTAAGCCCCCTACTGAGGAGTCAGGGTGAGTGAGGTCCTCCTCCGAGGGCGCCACCACGACAGTCCACCGACAGCTCCCCAGAACATACTGATCTCCATGACTTTGACCCAAATGCACCATGGACATAGACTGGATTGTAAGTCGAAACCGAGGTCACCATGAGAGCAGGGCATGCATGGCCACAGAATTTGAGACATTTGTTTTTCTTTTTGAAGATTAATTTAAATGAGGCGGATGACTATGATGATGATGATGCTATGGAGTTCTGTATCAGTCTGACAGTGCTGTATTCTTCGCTTCCTTTCATAATGATATCCCGGTGTTAACCAGGCCCGAGAACTACAGACACCTGCAGTGTTGGTCATGAAATTTGAGAACACTCAGAATCACATCCGTTAAGCAGATGAAGCTCGCTGCATGGTTTCATCCTTCCCATTGAGCCCATAGTCACTCACTGTGGGTAGGAGTTGGCCCTACTTACTTAGGACCATTGCTCCAAGAGGAGCATAGTCCACTGACGACACGCCGCCGTCGCACCCGGTTCTAGGCAGTCCTCTCAATGCCATTCCAGCTCGTTCCCTGCCTCTCCAGTTCAGCCAGGGTGTCCCTCCTCCAACTATTGCAAGGCCGGCCTCTTTATTTTTCCCATGGGGGTTCCAGGTCAGGGCCTGGCGTGTGGTGATGGATGCTGGTTTCCTAAGGGTGTGTCCTATCCAGCCCCACTTCCTATGCAGAATCTGCTTGGCCACTGGTTCCTGTCCCGCCCTCTGCCACAGACCTTCATTTCTGATCTTTTCTGGCCATCTGATGTTGTAGATGAGCCTCAGACACATGTTCACAAAGGTCTGTATCTTGTGGAGAGTTGCTTTTGTTGATCTCCAAGTTTCTCATCTGTATAGTAGAACTGATTTAACATTGGAACTGAAAATGCGAAGTTTGGTCTTCATACTAATCCTTGGTATTTGAAGTCGGCCCGGGACCAAAAAAATCCCTCGCCTCTGATGAGATTCGAACCCAAGACCTCCCAGCCAATAGTCCAACGAAGATTTCGGACATTCGTTTTAATCTAGACCAAATCAGCAGTTCTTCATTGGAAATGTGTGATAATACTGTGATACAGCTGGGCTTTAAATTTGATGTGTTTCCCCCTGTTTCCCCCAGTGATCTTAGAAAAATTATTCTAAATGCTAAACCAACCACTTGTCCTCTTGACCCCATCCCTACCCCATTGTTGATTGACTGTCTTGATGAACTGCTCCCTACCCTCACATCCATTGTCAATGAAAGTCTGTCATCTGGTCATTTTCCATCATTGTTCAAGATAGCAGCATTTAAGCCCCTCTTAAAGAAACCTACTTTGAACCCAAACGAATTAAAACACTACCGCCCTGTGTCCAATTTGCCATTTTTGTCTAATGTAATTGAAAAGGTTGTCCTTGAACAGGTCAGAGCTGATTCTAGAGCGCGGGATTGGTACAATCCCCCGAAAATCTGTTCCTTCCCGCGATAATCGAGTCTTAATGCGGGCCGACTCCCGCACATTTGCAGAACAGCCCGCTATTTTCACCGATCGCTACGGGCATGGCGTTCGGCGTCTGCAAAACCTGTTGTCTAGGCTACACAAACTGATCAACCAATCAATCGCGTTCATCTCATTCATCTTGAATACCGACGAGAACTTGCGAGAGTTTAAGCCGCCATATTGGATTTCTTCCAAAATGAAGCGCATAGCCACGCTCCTTGATTTTGACTTTCGCGGAGGCAAAGTGAAAAAAGCAGTCTGTGCCACATGATGAGTCAGAGTGCGGAGAAAAGCTTGAAGAAACGGCGACTACATCCAAAAACTCGGAGAAGCAGCCCAATAACAGCGCCAGTGCAAGGGAACACCGGTTCCAAGATGACTGGCTGAAGAAGTGGCCATGGCTGTCCAAGATGGAGAGTGGCGGAATGCAGTGCAAAGTGTCCCCCCTTTTTTTATTCTTAGGGGGGGACCTGCCCCCCTTTTTTCAATCATAGGGGGGGAATGCCCCCCCTTTTTCAAAATCCTAGAATCAGTTCTGCAGGTATTTGAACACTTGAATGCACACTCACTTCTCTCCACCAACCAGTCCGCTTACCGACCCTCTCATAGTACTGAAACAGCACTGCTTAAAGTAACAAATGATATTCTCCTTATTGCTCTCGACCGTGATGTATCCCTTCTGACACTTCTAGACTTAAGCGCTGCCTTTGACACAATCGACCATTCTCCACCACCATTATGGAATTACTGGTACAGCCCTATCTTGGTTTCAGAGTTACTTAGCATCTCGCACACAGTCTGTTTTCATTGACGATTTTTCATCAGATGCAAAAGCGCTGGCTTTTGGTGTACCCCAGGGATCAGTGCTTGGTCCTATTGTATTCATTATGTATGTAAAACCCTTACACACACTCATTGAAAAGCACTCCATTTCAGATCATTCATTTGCAGACGATACCCAACTTTACAAGTCATCTCATCCATCAAAAATAGAACATGCCTTGCAAAATTGCACCACCCAGGTTAAGTCTTGGATGACTCAGCATACATTAATGTTAAATGATGATAAAACCGAAGCCCTTCTCATGCACACAGAAAGATCCTTCTCTAACTGTCCCAAACCAGCCACTGTCCATGTAGGAAACTGCGACATTGAGTTCTCCTCTGCACGCAATCTAGGATGCATAATCTCTGGTGACATGTCTTTTGACAAGTACACTTCTCATATCTGTAAATCTGCATATGTAGCTCTCCGTCAGATAAGTTCTATCCGTCATTACCTTACAGTCTCGGCAACAAAAATCTTGATCTGTTCTCTGGTTCTGTCTAGGTTGGACTATGGCAATGCTCTCCTGGCTGGGTGTCCAAAGCGTTGCATAGATAAACTTTCAAAGAGTCCAAAATTCGGCAGCGAGGCTTGTGTTCAAGGCGAAAAAATGAGATCATATCACTCCTTTACTGCAGTCCCTACATTGGCTTCCTATTGAGGTGCGCATCAAATACAAACTGTCAATATTTTGCCACAAATTCTTCTCAGGATCTTCCCCAGCTTACATTTCAAACCTTCTATCTGTTTACTCTCCCACTCGATCTCTTCGTTCTTCAACTTACCACTTCACCCTCTGCATTCCAAAAGTCTGAACAAAGGCCTTTGGAGAAAGAGCTTTCTTCTTCTCTGCTCCAACTCAGTGGAATTCTCTTCCTAAACCTGTCCGCGAAATCCCATCAGAGTCTTCTTTCAAAAGAGCATTGAAAACTCACCTCTTCCGGTTGTATTTTCCCAACTAACAGTCTATGCCACGCCCTTCTATCTTGTCTCTCTCTGTCCCTGGCTTTCTGTCTCTGTCTTTGCCTGACTGTCTGTTTGTGTGTCTTTCTGCCTCTCTCTCTCTCTCTCTCTCTCTCTCTCTCTCTCTCTCTCTCTCTCTCTCTCTCTCTCTCTCTCTCTCTCTCTCTCTCTCTCTCTCTCTCTCTCTCTAAAAAGCATTATTTCAAAGACCTAGTTTCCTCCAAAGCTGATAGTAAATCCATCTGGTCAGCTATAAACCAACTAACGAATAGAAATGGAAATGCAAATAATGCTGTTATAAAAGATTTATCTCCTGACACTCTAAATACTCATTTTTCCAATATAGCTAGTTCCATTATCAATTCTGACAAATCTGCAGAAAATGACCTCAAGTGTTTAGAGGAATATTGTTTAAACAAAGAAATTTCAGCTAAGTTAGACATACCCCTGTTAACCACTTATGAGGTTTATACATCACTTAATCAACTGAAGCAAACCTGTGCCACTGGACTTGATGGCATTGACGGTAAAATCTTAAAACTTGCATCCCCTGTCATTTCGGAAACGTTAACTTATGTTTATAATTTATGTATATCAAAAAGTCAATTTCCTAAGGCATTTAAAGTTGCTAAAGTGACTCCTATATTTAAATCTGGGGAATAGATAGACGGTTTTGTTGTATCTATTTTTTCTTCTTCATGGATAATTCTCTGATGATTACTTTTTGCATGCTTCTTCATTATTGTTGTGTTGAATATATTGATTTTCTTGCATTGTTTGTTTGAGGCCCATTGTGTGCTTACTCTTTTTCCCTCAATACAATTTTTTTGTTCGTTCCATCTCTCTCTCTCTCTCTCTCTCTCTCTCTCTCTCTCTCTCTCTCTCTCTCTCTCTCTCTCTCTCTCTCTCTCTCTCTCTCTCTCTCTCTCTCTCTCTGTGTGTGTTTCTATCACACTCACACACTCTCTGTATTTCTGTCACACTCACACACTCTGTGTTTCTCTCTCTCTCTCTCTCTCTCTCTCTTCTCTCTCTCTCTCTCTCTCTCTCTTCTCTCTCTCTCTCTCTCTCTCTCTCTCTCTCTCTCTCTCTCTCTCTCTCTCTGTGTTTCTATCACACTCACACACTCTCTGTATTTCTGTCACACTCACACACTCTGTGTTCTCTCTCTCTCTCTCTCTCTCTCTCTCTCCTCTCTCTCTCTCTCTCTCTCTCTCTCTCTCTCTCTCTCTCTCTGTGTTTCTATCACACTCACACAGTCTCTGTATTTCTGTCACACTCACACACTCTGTGTTTCTCTCTCTCTCTCTCTCTCTCTCTCTCTCTCTCTCTCTCTCTCTCTCTCTCTCTCTCTCTCTCTCTCTCTCTCTCTCTCTCTCTCTCTCTCTCTCTGTGTGTTTCTATCACACTCACACACTCTCTGTATTTCTGTCACACTCACACACTCTGTGTGTTTCTCTCTCTCTCTCTCTCTCTCTCTCTCTCTCTCTCTCTCTCTCTCTCTCTCTCTCTCTCTCTCTCTCTCTCTCTCTCTCTCTCTCTCTCTCTCTCTCTCTCTCTCTCTCTCTCTGTGTGTTTCTATCACACTCACACACTCTCTGTATTTCTGTCACACTCACACACTCTGTGTTTGTCTCTCTCTCTCTCTCTCTCTCTCTCTCTCTCTCTCTCTCTCTCTCTCTCTCTCTCTCGCTCTCTCTCTCTCTCTCTCTTTGTGTCTGTCTCTTCCTTTTTTTTTCTTTCTTTCCCATCCCCTTTTCTTACTCACCCCCCCCCCCCCCCCCTCTCTGCAGTTGGCTTGCCCATGTTTTGGTCATGCGGTCAATCAACAGCGTCCATCTGTGCATGTGTGTGTGCACGCACGTGTGTGTGCGAGTGTGCGCCTGTGGGCGTGGGTGTTGGCGTGTAAGTGTACCGTATGTTATTATTGTATTGTTTCTGTGCAGTCATATTTAAAAAGTTGTATATTTCCCATAGTTTTCGTGTGACGTGCTGTTTTTATATTGTCTTAATTGATAAATGGTTTTATTCAATTTGTGATTTTATGTATGACACTTTAATATGATGCTGTTAACTATGTTTTTTTGTTTTGTTTTGTTTTTTGTTATGATTTGTAATGCTTTTATGCTGTTGTAAAGCACGATGAGCCCAATGTGGGGTATTGTGTGACTCTGTCTCTATGTGTCACCCTCATTGTGCCCCTGTCTCTATGTGTCACCCTCATTGTGCCCCTGTCTCTATGTGTCACTCTCATTGTGCCCCTGTCTCTATGTGTCACTCTCATTGTGCCCCTGTCTCTATGTGTCACCCTCATTGTGCCCATGTCTCTATGTGTCACCCTCATTGTGCCCCTGTCTCTGTGTGTCACCCTCATTGTGCCCATGTCTCTATGTGTCACCCTCATTGTGCCCCTGTCTCTATGTGTCACCCTCATTGTGCCCCTGTCTCTATGTGCCACCCTCATTGTGCCCCTGTCTCTATGTGCCACCCTCATTGTGCCCCTGTCTCTATGTGTCACCCTCATTGTGCCCCTGTCTCTATGTGTCACCCTCATTGTGCCCCTGTCTCTATGTGTCACCCTCATTGTGCCCCTGTCTCTGTGTGTCACCCTCATTGTGCCCCTGTCTCTATGTGTCACCCTCATTGTGCCCCTGTCTCTACATGTTTCCGAATGTGTTCTTCTTTCAGCATCGGCCCAGCCAGATGAAAGCCAAACTGGCCAATATGAGGTTTTGGAAAAGCAACACCGAAACTGGGACCAAATATGCCATGGAGTCGCACGCATGAAGCGAAGAGATGGAGGACATTGGAGACATTCTTTTACTCATTTTGCTGGCATCCACCATCGCTCAAAACATTCTGCTGTCTGCAGTTCTCCACTCTACTTTGGTTGTGTGATTCTGTTAAATTTTCTACCTTTACCAATTTTTTTTTTCTTTTTGTTATTTTGGGGACTGGGTTACCCATCTGTTTACAAAATATATGCTATATGTCTTGTTGCTCTCCAATGTCTGTGAGTGTGCTAAGTCTGAGAATTACTTTTTTTTAAATATATATTCTGTTCAGATTTGGGATTGGATGAACACATATTTTTTTGTAAAAGATGATTGAAATGCTGCTGTTGTGCAGCTTTGTCATTAAAAAAATTGTTATAATGTGAATGATTATGAATGCTTTGATTTTACCTTCTTAAGCTATTTTAATGTTATAATGAGAAATTATTATCAATGCTTTGATTTTACCTTCTTAAACTATTTTCATGTACACAAAGTGAGGTATAAACAGACACAAACTATATTTTAGTTGTTTTTTTGGTGTGTTTTTTGTTTTTTGTAGGTAAATTATAAAATAAATTGTATGATTTCACCCATCTGTACTATTGTATGCATAGTAGATAAATTATTCAAAATATTATCAATTTTATTCAACTATCTTTTAAGTTTGTCTAATTCTGATCTGTTGTGTGTGTGTGTGTGAGAGAGAGAGAGAGAGAGAGAGAGAGAGAGAGAGAGAGAGAGAGAGAGAGAGAGAGAGAGAGAGAGAGAGAGAGAGAGAGACGGAGGAGAGAGAGAGAGAGAGAGAGAGAGAGAGAGAGAGAGAGATGTGTATACATTTAGTTCTTTTTATTTACAAGATTGGATATTTGGCTCACTCGCCGTCGGTTTTCCGGGTGACTGTCTGTGTGTGTGTTCGTCTGTGGCAACTTTAACATTGTCTTTTTGTCGTAATCTAAAAGGCATTCATCGATCAAACTTTGCACACATATAGATGTTTATGCAAGCTTTCAAACAATAATGATTTGAATAATTGAATACTTAAAACAACACTGTAAACAGATAACAAACAAATAACATTTTAGATTAGTGGGTTTAGAGAGTATTACAAGATTTTAGAGGAACTCATTATAACCACAGATGGAGTTGCTTCCCATGTCAAAAACTAGTTTAAGGCAATGATTTTATTAATTACTACATTTGAAATTTTCTTTTTGTAACTTTGAGAAATGAAAAATCAATAGAAGCATAAAAACATTGAAATTTCAACAGTCTATAAATAAAGTTTAAAGGTGGACCCTAATGGATGAGTTTTTGCAAGAAACACGTCGAGATCACCAGAAAGACAGCCTTTTCAAGGATCGGAACACTCACTTTGCTCTGGTTTCCAAAAGAAAATACTTAGGTATTTTTTTTCTCTCTCGCCCCCCCCCCCCCCCCCCCCCCCATCCCCACAACTTTATATATAAGTAATGTCCCATATGTTCTTTTAAAGAGCGGGAGGACGTAAAGCATAACCGACGTTTCCTAGAAATAATGACTAATTACTACTGGTGGCGGTGCCATAGCTGATGAGGTTTAACCGAGGCGTGGTCACCGCTACAGCTATCTGTATTAATTTAAAAAATCGGGACTTTACTGGTTTCGTACTGCCTCCGGGCATTGCCTCCAGCATTGTTCCAACCATATTTGTATTTACAAATGTCCCATATGTGTCAGATTCAGACCAAGAGTGCTTCAAACTCTATTTTCTCTCTCTTTCCTAGAAATAAAGATCTTTATAATTCTAAATGCCTCATATGGCCGAGCATTTGGTCCAGAAGGCGTAAAACACCTTTTTTATCTCTCTCTTTCCTAGAAATTAAACCGTCAAAATGGCGATTCCTCCTTGGCGGAGATGCCGGAGAGAGTACCCATTTTGGATGGGGTGGGTGAAGGTCACTCATTGTAGTTGAAGCATTTTCTTTTTTTGTAGTGCAGTAAATTAAAAAAAATGGAGCTGTTTCCTTTGTTGTGAGCAAAACTCCTTTAGATAATCTGTATAAAATTTAGAAAAGAAAGGGAAAAAAGGCTTGTATTGCGAACATTTTGTGCAAACGATTTGGTCTAAACGCAGGCGGCCATTAGAAAAGAGACGGGACACGCCTTCTCTTTGGGTGAAAGAATTTGACTTCCAGCACCTCCGCCAAGGAGGAATCGCCGATTTGACGGTTTGATTTCTAGGAAACCAGAGCAAAGTGAGTGTTGTGGTCTCTGTAAAGGGTGTTTTCCTGGTGATCTCGACGTGTTTCTTACAAAAACTCATCCGTCAGGGTGGCCCTTTAAAGCATATAAAAAATAAACAAGATACATTTATAGAAGCAATGTTGACATCTCATTTTTGCTTTTAAAAGTTATTAGGAATATAAGTTATGGGGACTTTCCTGGTATTTTTAGGTCACAATAATATCTGAATTGTTAAAAATTTGGGACTTTCCTGGTGTTGCACTGCCTCTGGGCATTGCCTCCAAGATCGTTCTCACCATGTTTATATCTACTAATGTCCCATATGTGTCTGTTTCAGACCAGAGGACGTTAAACAGAATTTTTCTTCTTCCTGGTATTTTCTTCTTCTTCTTCTTCTTCTTCCTGGTATTGCAGTACCTCCAGGATCGTCCTACCATCTTTATGGCAATTAATGTCCCATATGTGCCTGTTCCAGGCCGGAGAATGTTAATCGAATTTTCTTCTTGACTCAGATTGCTAGCTGTTATTCTCACATTGTGGATTTAATCATCTTGATCATTATAACAACTTTGGGACTTTCCTGGTATTGCAGTACCTCCAGGATCATCCCACTGTCTTTATAGTTATTAATGCCCCTCATGTACCTGTTCCAGGCTGGAGATGTTACTTTCATTCAGATTGCTAGTTTCATTGTTTAAAAACTCAGGACTTTCCTGGTAATGCAGTACCTCCAGGATCGTCCCAACATCTTTATGTATATTAATGTCCCACATGTGTCTGTTCAAGTGAGCCTTGAAGGCTTTGCCTCTTGTTTTAATGTATTCTAACATGGCTTAGCATCAGTTTGTCTTTGATATGAGCAAAGCGATGAATATTCTTCTTTTTTTTAATTGATAGAATAAATTGTGTAATGCCTTACATAATGATATGGCCTGCTTATGATTTGTTTGTTGTTTGGTGGGGTTTCTTTTCTGTGATGTTGGGTCCAGTATGTGATCTAGCTATTTCTCATGTCTGACATTTAGCTGGATAGGCGAAGTTTTTTGCTTTTTTTTAATTTTTTATTGTTATTAGCAATTGCTTAATCAGAACTGTGTTGTTATGCTCATTTTGTATGAGTATCTGTGACTGTGCATATGTTAAGTTGGAATATATACAAAGAGGTACAGATTTCATATATTTTGCTTTTAAAAATGACTTTTAGGGTGGTATTTATTGTGGTTATGTTTTATTTCTATCAATTTTCATTTATGTTTATTTTTTATGGTTTCTATGTTTAATATTCCATGCCATTCACCTGTTGCATTCCTCACCACATCTCCTATTTTTGTCTCATACCTCCCCCCTGCCTACCCTCTCATTCACTTGCTTCATTGCACCCTCCCTCAACCACCGTTGTCTTTGTCTCATACCTCCCCCCCGCCTACCCTCTCATTCACTTGCTTCATTGCACCCTCCCTCAACCACCATTGTCTTTGTCTCATACCTCCCCCCTGCCTACCCTCTCATTCACTTGCTTCATTGCACCCTCCCTCAACCACCATTGTCTTTGTCTCATACCTCCCCCCCGCCTACCCTCTCATTCACTTGCTTCATTGCACCCTCCCTCAACCACCATTGTCTTTGTCTCATACCTCCCCCCTGCCTACCCTCTCATTCACTTGCTTCATTGCACCCTCCCTCAACCACCGTTGTCTTTGTCTCATACCTCCCCCCCGCCTACCCTCTCATTCACTTGCTTCATTGCACCCTCCCTCAACCACCGTTGTCTTTGTCTCATACCTCCCCCCTGCCTACCCTCTCATTCACTTGCTTCATTGCACCCTCCCTCAACCACCATTGTCTTTGTCTCATACCTCCCCCCCGCCTACCCTCTCATTCACTTGCTTCATTGCACCCTCCCTCAACCACCGTTGTCTTTGTCTCATACCTCCCCCCTGCCTACCCTCTCATTCACTTGCTTCATTGCACCCTCCCTCAACCACCGTTGTCTTTGTCTCATACCTCCCCCCTGCCTACCCTCTCATTCACTTGCTTCATTGCACCCTCCCTCAACCACCGTTGTCTTTGTCTCATACCTACCTCCCCCCTGCCTACCCTCTCATTCACTTGCTTCATTGCACCCTCCCTCAACCACCGTTGTCTTTGTCTCATACCTCCCCCCCGCCTACCCTCTCATTCACTTGCTTCATTGCACCCTCCCTCAACCACCGTTGTCTTTGTCTCATACCTACCCCCTGCCTACCCTCTCATTCACTTGCTTCATTGCACCCTCCCTCAACCACCGTTGTCTTTGTCTCATACCTCCCCCCTGCCTACCCTCTCATTCACTTGCTTCATTGCACCCTCTCTCAACCACCGTTGTCTTTGTCTCATACCTCCCCCCCGCCTACCCTCTCATTCACTTGCTTCATTGCACCCTCCCTCAACCACCGTTGTCTTTGTTGAAACTTCCTTGTGAACACCATTGGTACAGTATGTGCATGTCCATGAAAAATATGTATGTGTATTTAACATGTGTGTTTTACCTGTAAACTAAATCTCCTCTCTGCTGCTGATAATATTTATGTCTCTCTCATACATGCAAATATTTCAGATAGGTTGCATATTGAAACAGTCGACAGTAAGTTTAAGCATACCGTATGGACTTGGCTGATAAGTAAAATCTAAGAAACTGCAGGAAGAGCACAAATGTTTTTATCTTGATTCAGTTGATGATGTGTACATATATGAACATTTCCTGTTGTTAAACTGTTTATTTGTGATTCACATTCCATAAATGAATATGATGATATTGAACAATGTCTGTTTTAATGCAGGATATATTTGTTTTTCTTTTAAAGTAAACTAAGGCAATGACCTTTAGAACAGAATCCAAAACAGTCAAACCCATAACAACATATTTCTGTGGCTTTAGAGAGAATCTGACGATGCTTTATTCAAAAGTTATGTTTTATTCTAAAAGTATTTATGTTTGGTTAGTTTCATGGCTTTGTCAATATATTGAAGTAAATTTTATTTTATTTCTTAATATCAAAAGATGTCTCTGAATTTATTTTACTCTTGACTTAATTTTAGATTGCATATTGATTTACATCTATTTTGTCCATTTTCCGTCATTCCATATTTTGACATTGTTGACAGTTAGTTTTCTCCCTGTGTTATTGTTTAAACAAATAATACATACATGATGATAATACTACATGATGTGATTTGGCTGATTTTGCCAAAGGTTTCGGGGAAAGGTTACATTTTGCTTTATTTTGATGACCAGAACTATTTGCTATTTGGTACTTTATAGTCACATAGGCGTCTCTGTGAAATTCGGGTTGCTCCCACCTGGAAGCGCGTCACAGCCAGAGGCATGCCACCCATTTTTAAGATTTTATTTTGCATGTGATTTTTATGTGACTGATGAGGAAGGAAGGGGGGAGGGGGTAAATCTTGACCAAATGACAACTTTTTCGTTGCCACTGGGTTTAACGTGTGCTAAGTGCATGGGCACATGGGACCTCGGCTTATCATCTCATCCGATAGACTCCACATTCAGACCATAAAGCCTAGTACAGAATGAGAGGAAAAATCCCCTGTACCCAGGTTCGAACTTGGGTTAATTGTACACGAGGCGATCATGTTACCCCTGTGCCACTCTGCACCACATTTGATATGAATGAACAAAAAGGATGACACTTGTTGTTAATGCACTGTCAGTTTTGAGTGAGAAGTTCTGGAAAGGGCACCTTTATTTGTGAGTCAGTGCCAGGGATGTGATCAGGGAGTGCATGCGCCAGGACTGTCCCCAAAAGCATTAAACTGGCAATGGACTGTGGAACGCGATACGGGTATGATCCAGGCTTCAACAATCAACACTACTTTCCTTGCTGCTTCAACTGTGATGCAGATTTTTCCTTCATTTCATTACACCTCAAATCTTATCAAATTAAAGTTGTTTAACTTATCTACACTTTAGTTGTTTAATTTTATTCCTGTTGAAATTCCATTTTGACAGAAATGATTATACGAATTTTTATCATAAAATTAAATGCCAGTAAAATATTACGAAGTTTGAAAAGTTGAGATTCTACCATAGTACCGTATCTTTCTGGACTATGAGGCGCGCCTTTGCATAACACCCCCCCCCCCCCCCCCCCCCCCCCGCTTGCAATGTTCAGATTTTGTTATATTTGTTTTACTATTTTATTAGTCACATTATGAGATGCAGGGGTCTGAATCTGAGGGAAAAAGTATTGCCTTATAATCCGAAAAGTATGGTACACTCAGACTGATATAACGGTTGAGTAAGAAAATCAACTTCCCTTCATGAGTTATGGATTTTGAACCACACACTTGGTCACCAAATGTTGAGGGGAAATCTCAGTGCAATGAGGTTCTACTTCCTTCTGACTTTCATCACCTGAACATCACTCTCGTATTCTTTTCATATGAAGAATCTTTGTGTGTTCTGGCAACAAAGATGCTATATAACCAATACAAATCGTAAATGGCAAAATAATTCAGTTGACTTAGCATGCTATGTTAAACTGTAAATGCATCATCACTAAATAGGTTCAAAAATCTTATTGACAAAAAATTTAATACTATTATGTACTCCACAAATTTGGAGAAATAAAAAATATTTTTAAAAAAAAAACACAAAAAAACCACCAACCCAACCCAAAACAAATACACAATAGCCGTAGTAATTCACGGGCAAACAAAAAGAAAAAGGAAAATAAATATTTATATTTGAAAAAAATATCTAGAGGGCAAAAGGCTTCATAAGCCTACAGAGCCTAAACTGATATGATATGATATGATATGATATGATATGTTACTGCTGTTTATCAAGATTTTTTGTCCGTCACGAGAAGGGCAATCTGTTTTATATACAATGAATAATGATAAAATAATAGCATGCTGCTATATGGCATACTTTTCTGCTGTGTTACGCATGTTGAAAATACCAACTTGAAAAAAGTGTTAGGTGATAGCTAGTGTGTAAAAGTGCACACACGTTTGTTTGTTGGTACCTGTGTGTATAAATTAATGTGTGAGCGTCTCTTTGTTTGTTGCTGCTCCATGAGTTTATCAGCTGCCATCAGAACAAGAGGCCGTTCTACTCACATTGTTACATTTAACATAAGCAATAGCATGTGTACACAGGAACCTCCCTACTGAAATTTTCAAACATCAGCAAAAAAAGGTCTTAAGAGGGAGAGGTCTTAATATGGAGGTAGACACTCAGTAGTCCAGATATGAAGGGGGGGGGGGGAATTGGTGAATTTGTTTGGGTCACATCTAAGAGGGAGTCTTGATGGAGGTCTGATTAGGGAGGTTCCACTGTAGTTTGATATGGTTTGTTGAGAATTGTGATTACCTCATGTGTGAGAATGTGCATGCAATAACTGTGTGTGTGTGTGTGTGTGTGTGTGTGTGTGTGTGTGTGTGTGTTTGCATGTGTATGTGCATGTCTGGGTGTGTGTGTGTGTGTGTGTTTGCATGTGTTGTGCATGTGTGTGGGGGGTGGGATGGGGGGTGACTATAAAATATTTTTAATACCTAGCAACCCAAACTATGCTGATGTTATTTGCACCAGAGAAACTAGAAAAACAGTGCACTAAAAGTTTAATGCAGCGTGCACAGAGCAATGAGAATGATGACTAATTGTGGAGGGGAGCTATCATTATTATAAGTTGTGAACCCCAAGTTCAATTTTAGTCTGACATCATCCTTTCTCAACTGTTGACCTTGACCCAGCAAAGATTGAGATTCATTGGCATCATCCTTTCACAACAGTTGACCTTGACCCAGCAAAGATTGAGATTCAATGGCATCATCCTTTCACAACTGTTGACCTTGACCCAGCAAAGATTGAGATTCAATGGCATCATCCTTTCACAACTGTTGACCTTGACCCAGCAAAAATTGAGAATCAATGGCATCTTCCTTTCACAAGTTGACCTTGACCCAGCAAAGATTGAGATTCAATGGCATCATCCTTTCACAACTGTTGACCTTGACCCAGCAAAGATTGAGAATCAATGACATCTTCCTTTCACAAGTTGACCTTGACCCAGCAAAGATTGAGATTCAATGGACAAAATAATAAAATGATAAGAGCCCAAAACATCCTGGATTCTGGCCCAGTATGCATGACAACATCAGCCCAACATCCCATGCTTAATGCTGGCTAAAATATTTGTTTGTGTGGTTTTTTAAATGCGGAAGTAAGGCTAACTTGGAATCTGGCATACTGGTGATATTGAGAAAGAGTGGATTCAAAGTCACAAAGAACAAACATAGTGATGGCAGTGAAAATGTAATGTGGAAGTAAGGCTAACTTGGAATCTGGCATACTGGTGATATCATTGAGAAAGAGTGGATTCAAAGTCACAAAGAACAAACATAGTGATGGCAGTGAAAATGGAATGTGGAAGTAAGGCTAACTT
This sequence comes from Phymorhynchus buccinoides, assembly GCA_017654935.2. Lineage (NCBI taxonomy): Eukaryota > Metazoa > Mollusca > Gastropoda > Neogastropoda > Raphitomidae > Phymorhynchus > Phymorhynchus buccinoides. The sequence continues at coordinate 73,073,915 of CM065683.1, forward strand.
GGAATCTGGCATACTGGTGATATCATTGAGAAAGAGTGGATTCAAAGTCACAAAGAACAAACATAGTGATGGCAGTGAAAATGGAATGTGGAAGTAAGGCTAACTTGGAATCTGGCATACTGGTGATATCATTGAGAAAGAGTGGATTCAAAGTCACAAAGAACAAACATAGTGATGGCAGTGAAAATGTGCAATGAAGACATGATCTTTATTTGCTCTGGTTTACATAGAATGAAGCAAATCAGGATCAAGATATTTATAATGATATATCAAGGCTTCTCTGAGTTCAGCATTTCAACTCTTCAGGGACCTTATACCTCCTGTAGACACCTTTAACGTTTTAAAATATATGTAGCACACATCAAGCAGTGCTGGACAGTGATGTTGTATTTTAAACAGACAGGCATTGCTTTATTTTGTCTATAATCACTTTGCGACAATCTAATATCAAAATAGCACAATCAAGAAAGCATGGACCAGTATTTTTCTGTTTTCAACATTTCTTGAGTCTGTTGGAGAGACAGGCTTAATACACATGTGATGGATTCATTAAACGATCACTGCTTTTAAATCTAGTATCCAAATTATGTTGGGTGCCATTTAGGCCTATATGTTTACTATAAATCTTTGTCTGTGTTATACTGAACTAACTTCTTGTCACCATATCAAAATTGTAATGTATATAATGGATTTTTTTAATCATGTGGACTTGTGATGTCATACAGGATGAGTCTATGTGTGTATAATGTTTGTTTTAGATCAAGTTAAAACTCACTTACTGTACAGGGTGACTCAGAAAAAAGGCAACCCACAAAATCGGTAATACAAAGTTTGATAATCAAGCTATTATTTAGATTTTTCGGATTTAAAAAAGAAGATTCAATGCATGTAAGATGACACCAATTTGTTTTCCCAAGATTTGTGTGTGCACCAGAAATGAACAGTTTCCATGGTAGCCCATTTTCAGAAAATGCCCTTTTGGAGGCCCAATAATACTTTAGTAATTTTGATGTCTTCATATGCAATTTCAATTTCTGCCGTATCCGGACCAAAATGTTTTATTCATATGTGGGCTCAAAAACTCGGGATATCTTGTACAGTCTGCATTCCAATTTTGGGGGCAAAAAAGACAGTCATTTTCGAAAAATCGACAGTTTTCAGACAATTGTTGTGTGCGAATGCGTTATTGCCCCTCAAAAAGGGAACTTTTCTAAAAATGGGTTACCACGGAAACTGTTTGGAGCTCTCTGAGGCATCTTTTTAAAACCAAACTTGCCACCTTTCATGCATTGAATCTTCTTCCCTAACTGAAGCAATCACAATGACAGCTTTGCTATTTCAAAGTGTTATAAACTGTTTGGAGCTCTCTGAGGCATCTTGTCAAACCAAACTTGCCACCTTTCATGCATTGAATCTTCTTCCCTAACTGAAGCAATCACAATGACAGCTTTGCTATTTCAAAGTCTTATAAACTGTTTGGAGCTCTCTGAGGCATCTTGTCAAACCAAACTTGCCACCTTTCATGCATTGAATCTTCTTCCCTAACTGAAGCAATCACAATGACAGCTTTGCTATTTCAAAGTGTTATAAACTGTTTGGAGCTCTCTGAGGCATCTTGTCAAACCAAACTTGCCACCTTTCATGCATTGAATCTTCTTCCCTAACTGAAGCAATCACAATGACAGCTTTGCTATTTCAAAGTGTTATAAACTGTTTGGAGCTCTCTGAGGCATCTTGTCAAACCAAAGTGCCACCTTTCATGCATTGAATCTTCTTCCCTAACTGAAGCAATCACAATGACAGCTTTGCTATTTCAAAGTCTTATAAACTGTTTGGAGCTCTCTGAGGCATCTTGTCAAACCAAACTTGCCACCTTTCATGCATTGAATCTTCTTCCCTAACTGAAGCAATCACAATGACAGCTTTGCTATTTCAAAGTGTTATAAACTGTTTGGAGCTCTCTGAGGCATCTTGTCAAACCAAACTTGCCACCTTTCATGCATTGAATCTTCTTCCCTAACTGAAGCAATCACAATGACAGCTTTGCTATTTCAAAGTGTTATAAACTGTTTGGAGCTCTCTGAGGCATCTTGTCAAACCAAACTTGCCACCTTTCATGCATTGCTGAAGCAATCACAATGACAGCTTTGCTATTTCAAAGTGTTATAAACTGTTTGGAGCTCTCTGAGGCATCTTGTCAAACCAAACTTGCCACCTTTCATGCATTGAATCTTCTTCCCTAACTGAAGCAATCACAATGACAGCTTTGCTATTTCAAAGTGTTATAAACGGTTTGTGGGTTGCATTTTTTTTAGTCACCCTATGCCATTTCTCTCTCACTCTAAATGTGAATTCATGACATATGTATATCACTGTGATTGTTATAGTTCTGAAATAAAAATAACTAGAGTTGATCCGTTTTGACAGCTACTACATTCTGTTATGATCAGTATTATGAATTAAAGAATTGTTAAGATCTTTATTTACTACCATTTTTTATAGCTGCAAATCTGTGTAAGCACTAGAATTGATATTGGAGGGGCACAGTATGTGCTATTCTTTAAAAACATTGATAAAAAAAAAAAGCCTTATTTTATTTAACATGAATGATGTTAAATTGTAGTAATACGAATTGCTGTGCTCTGTAAATTGTGATCTTAATCATTTTGTATCCAGTTGTATTTTGATGTTTGAGTGATCTTATTTGTTGTAAAATGCTACCAATGATACTGTCAACGTTTATATCTGTTGGAAAGTTCCATTCTTCCAGTTCCTCCATTTTCCTCTCCATTCCTGCTCTCAAATTTCCTTTTTTTCTTCATTTCCTTTTTATTTCGACCTATGTAATTTGCATAATTCATGTTGATTTGGCAAACATGATACATATATCTATGTATTTGTATGAATTATGTTTTGTAAGAAATCTGTACTACAGGCATAAGTTTTCCACTTAAGCTCCCTGATTGGTAGCAGGAAAAAGGCTCAAATTACGAAATAAAAATGCACCATCTTTAAGTTTAATTTTATAATCCATTACAAAACGAGTTATCCATTTAACGCCAGTTTCATCCCTGCTGAATTTGTTTATTGTTTTGACATAAAGCATGCCTAAAAAAAAGGTGGTCAAAATTGTACATGAAATTCAAAATGTGCTTTTCAAGTTGTCTAATTCTTTTTGTTTTAAGAAAACACACACACACACACACACAAACTCTTTTTAAGAAGTTGCATGTCCATGCTGTCTGTTGAAGTATGTCCATTGCTGGTCTTGGGTTTTTCCTAGTTATTGCTAAATGGGTCTATAACAATTCTCGTAGTGTAACTCTTCTAGCATATAGTCGGTGAAATTCAAAAACCTTGTATCTGGATTTATTTATTTTTTAGTTAGATACATAGTCAGCTCTTTCCCACCACCTTCCACCAAAAGCTCGTATCTCTAACGACTTTCTATCTGGGGTAAATGAGGTTGTGTAAATAGAAGAAAAACTCGTAAGTCCCAAATTCAGATCTAGTTAAGGACAAAAACCTCCTATCTTCGTTCTTTTCAAGTCTGAAAAAAAAAAAAAATTTAAGTAATTTTAACAAAATGCAGCACTAAACTCGCAATGTATTGAACAACATATTCATCATAGTTAATCAATTGTGGTAAATGCGGTTAATTTTTAAAACATTTTTTTTCATTTGTCTCAAAACTACCAAAATTGAGACGCAAGGTTTTTTAATTTCACCAACGATATGTCATTCTTCTGTATTTACTTACTTTTGCAGTGGATTTCTGTTTGACTAGTGTATACTTTTTGTGGATTCTTTTCCCCGACTTGTTGGACTGACATCAGTAAACAATTTTTGTGAAGCCTACATATCAGTTCCAGTGATTATCTCAGTTACCAGCTCTGCTTCATTCGAACATCGCATTTTGTTACGCTCACAAGTCATATTTCATGTTAAACAGAATTCTTGTACATTCATTTCTTGTAAGTAAATCCTACATGCCTCATTTGTGAATTGGTTTTGCATCGCTATAGCTGATCCAAGTCTGTGGTGAACATTCCAGTTGATGCTTGTCAAACAAGACAATGTCTTGGTTTATATCCACAAAATCCTTTGAAAGAGATGCATGTAATCAGAATATCAGTTCATAGTTTTGTCATTGTTTTTATCGTGTTCATTTTGAAACTTTCAGCTCTATGATCACAGAAAGAATGACCCATTTCATTGGAGAATTCAGGTGTAAGAATTGATGTGAAACTTTCAGAGAAGTCTGAATGTGTAAGTAATATCTTAATGCTTAAATCAACAAGTTATCTCGCAGTTTTATTGCTTTACACAACGTGTATGCCAATGTGATGATGCTGTATATTCAAAAAATTATCAGGCGAGGCAGAATGCTTCGACCGTTGGTTGTTTCCAATGACTTTGATCTCCTGATGTTCACAGTGAAGTACAGACGTGCTGTGACTGATATGGAAACTGATAATAAACCACTAATTTGCCAATAGCAGAAGAATGGTACTCTCATAAATGTTACTGAGCATATAGACAAAATGAGTGTATAGTGTTAAAGCCAAAGCCAGCATACATACAAAATGAGTATAGTGTTAAAGCCACAGCCGGCATACAGACACGATGAGTGTACAGTGTTAAAGCCACAGCCAGCATACAGACACAATGAGTGTATAGTGTTAAAGCCACAGCCGGCATACAGACACAATGAGTGTATAGTGTTAAAGCCACAGCCGGCATAGACACAATGAGTGTATAGTGTTAAAGCCACAGCCGGCATACAGACACAATGAGTGTACAGTGTTAAAGCCACAGCCGGCATACAGACAAAATGAGTATAGTGTTAAAGCCACAGCCGGCATACAGACACAATGAGTGTACAGTGTTAAAGCCACAGCCGGCATACAGACACAATGAGTGTACAGTGTTAAAGCCACAGCTGGCATACAGACACAATGAGTGTATAGTGTTAAAGCCACAGCCGGCATACAGACACAATGAGCGTATAGTGTTAAAGCCACAGCCGGCATACAGACACAATGAGTGTATAGTGTTAAATCCACAGCCGGCATACAGACACAATGAGCGTATAGTGTTAAAGCCACAGCCGGCATACAGACACAATGAGTGTATAGTGTTAAAGCCACAGCCGGCATAGACACAATGAGTGTATAGTGTTAAAGCCACAGCCGGCATACATAAACGATGCTGGTGAGCGTGTGCCCCCATCTGCCTCGCTGCTCCCCTCAGTAACACTTCAACCTTCCTTTTTCCCCTGTTGTGTGAGGCAGCAGTGTGTGCCATCTGCCTCGCTGCTCCCCTCAGCAACACTTCAACCTTCCTTTTTCCCTGTTGTGCGAGGCAGCAGTGTGTGCCATCTGCCTCGCTGCTCCCCTCAGTAACACTTCAACCTTCCTTTTTCCCTGTTGTGCGAGGCAGCAGTGTGTGCCATCTGCCTCGCTGCTCCCCTCAGTAACACTTCAACCTTCCTTTTTCCCCTGTTGTGTGAGGCAGCAGTGTGTGCCATCTGCCTCGCTGCTCCCCTCAGCAACACTTCAACCTTCCTTTTTCCCCTGTTGTGTGAGGCAGCAGTGTGTGCCATCTGCCTCGCTGCTCCCCTCAGTAACACTTCAACCTTCCTTTTTCCCTGTTGTGCGAGGCAGCAGTGTGTGCCATCTGCCTCGCTGCTCCCCTCAGTAACACTTCAACCTTCCTTTTTCCCTGTTGTGCGAGGCAGTAGTGTGTGCCCCCATCTGCCTCGCTGCTCCCCTCAGTAACACTTCAACCTTCCTTTTTCCCTGTTGTGCGAGGCAGCAGTGTGTGCCCCCATCTGCCTCGCTGCTCCCCTCAGTAACACTTCAACCTTCCTTTTTCCCTGTTGTGCGAGGCAGCAGTGTGTGCCCCCATCTGCCTCGCTGCTCCCCTCAGTAACACTTCAACCTTCCTTTTTCCCTGTTGTGCGAGGCAGCAGTGTGTGCCCCCATCTGCCTCGCTGCTCCCCTCAGTAACACTTCAACCTTCCTTTTTCCCTGTTGTGCGAGGCAGCAGTGTGTGCCCCCATCTGCCTCGCTGCTCCCCTCAGTAACACTTCAACCTTCCTTTTTCCCTGTTGTGCGAGGCAGCAGTGTGTGCCCCCATCTGCCTCGCTGCTCCCCTCAGTAACACTTCAACCTTCCTTTTTCCCTGTTGTGCGAGGCAGCAGTGTGTGCCCCCATCTGCCTCGCTGCTCCCCTCAGCAACACTTCAACCTTCCTTTTTCCCTGTTGTGCGAGGCAGCAGTGTGTGCCCCCATCTGCCTCGCTGCTCCCCTCAGTAACACTTCAACCTTCCTTTTTCCCTGTTGTGCGAGGCAGCAGTGTGTGCCCCCATCTGCCTCGCTGCTCCCCTCAGTAACACTTCAACCTTCCTTTTTCCCTGTTGTGCGAGGCAGCAGTGTGTGCCCCCATCTGCCTCGCTGCTCCCCTCAGTAACACTTCAACCTTCCTTTTTCCCTGTTGTGCGAGGCAGCAGTGTGTGCCCCCATCTGCCTCGCTGCTCCCCTCAGTAACACTTCAACCTTCCTTTTTCCCTGTTGTGTGAGGCAGCAGTGTGTGCCCCCATCTGCCTCGCTGCTCCCCTCAGTAACACTTCAACCTTCCTTTTTCCCTGTTGTGCGAGGCAGCAGTGTGTGCCCCCATCTGCCTCGCTGCTCCCCTCAGTAACACTTCAACCTTCCTTTTTCCCTGTTGTGCGAGGCAGCAGTGTGTGCCCCCATCTGCCTCGCTGCTCCCCTCAGCAACACTTCAACCTTCCTTTTTCCCTGTTGTGCGAGGCAGTAGTGTGTGCCCCCATCTGCCTCGCTGCTCCCCTCAGTAACACTTCAACCTTCCTTTTTCCCTGTTGTGCGAGGCAGCAGTGTGTGCCCCCATCTGCCTCGCTGCTCCCCTCAGCAACACTTCAACCTTCCTTTTTCCCTGTTGTGCGAGGCAGCAGCGGGCAGCACGTTTCTGACTTGCGAGACTCAATTCTTGGGATCGGTTGTTACGCCTTTAAGAGTCCTTGCAGACAAAACATTGATAGCATTAGCATACAGAGTTTGACATTTGACATTTATAAATTTTACTAACTACCTGATAAAAGAATCAGGTAATTATTTTGTTCTAGATATGCTTTTAAAATTCAAGATCAGTAATTACTTGGATCACCTTCACAGGCACAGACCAAGATTAAAGTGCGCTGTACTATGGGATCTAAAACACCATTAACTTTTCTGCCTGACTGAAGTCCCCCAGTTCCAATGACAACCGTCAAAATGATGATGGTGGTTGCTTAACGAAAGAAGAAACCACAAGAAAATTTAAAAGAAACCCTTTGAGAGCATCCCAGTGACCATGCAGATAATTACCATTCTGTCAAGATTTTTGTTATAGATTTTTCTTTTCTTTTCTTTCTTTTTTTTGTCTACAAACATTCATTAATGAATTGGTTTTAAGTGCCTCGTGATTACTGGCAACTCAAGAAAGTAACACTAACACACACACACACACCAAAATAGCACCAGTCAGGTGCTTAAATAAAATAAAGCCATAGTGTGTTGGTGAATTGTTCTCATTGTGATGTTATGAATCCAATGCTCCCAAATCAATTTGACAATACTAATCCAGAAACAATACTCCCAAATCAATTTGACAATACTAATCCAGAAACAATGCTCCCAAATCAATTTGACAATACTAATCCAGAAACAATACTCCCAAATCAACTTGACAATACTAATCCAGAAACAATACTCCCAATTTGACAATACTAATCCAAAAACAATACCCCCAAATCAATTTGACAATACTAATCCAGAAACAATACTCCCAATTTGACAATACTAATCCAGAAACAATGCTCCCAAATCAATTTGACAATACTAATCCAGAAACAATACTCCCAATTTGACAATACTAATCCAAAAACAATGCTCCCAAGTCCATTTGACAATACTAATCCAGAAACAATACTCCCAATTTGACAATACTAATCCAAAAACAATACTCCAAAATCAGTCTACTGGTCTTGATGTGGAAAGCACAGTGATATATTCTGTCACTGTCATGATATAGTATGTATTTGTATATTGTGCAGTATTTTGAATTATAAAGTACATTTTTGTGAGAAAATTGAGCAGCCTTCTGGAGAGAGGTACGGTGCCATGCATATATTATTATCCCCTTGTAATATGGAATCAGTTTGTTATTCTAAATATGTACTTTTCTTGATTTTTTTAAAGTATTACTGGTGCTTAAATGACAGCTTCAAACTGATGGGGCAAAGATATGTTGGGGTTTCATAGGGCTTCTTAATTCATTCGCATCGCAACGATTTTGAATTATTCAAAAACCTCGCAAATCACTCTAGCCATGCACACAAACAAAACACACATAAACAAAAGGAGAAATGAAAGAAGATTACAGGTTTTTACTTCAGGTTTAGACATAGAGAAGTGCTAGGTCAGAATTTGTTATATATACACTTTGTAGACTTTATATAAAAAAACTCTCTACACCGATTGGTTTCCCCACAACGAACCAATACAAAAGCAAAGTCAGGGGCAAAATTTTGGTCTAAGGGAGTGAAGCGAGTTTAGAAATGACCAAGGTATGGTGTGTACACAGATTTACTTTCCTTGAAGCAAATGCATAAACTTGACAGCTATCTATTAATTGCGGACATATATGGCCGTAACGACTTGAATGGGTTAAACATACTAATACCTTAAAATCAGATTAAAGGTGATTTAGTTAATTTTTCTTCATCTGCGGGCTAATTTTGTTCCAATACTTAACCATTAATTATATGTATTATGCAATATTGACTATAATAGTGTTGCAGATCCTTGGCTAAAACAACAACAAAACCTTGTTATAATTATATTCACTAGCATTTGTTATGGATATGAAAGCGAGGAAAGGGGAAAAGTGATGCACACTACTTTGTGCGATTTTCTTCAAATTAGTTTTGTTTTTCTCAAATTGTTTATGCGTCACTGTGACTCTGCATGTTTTCCAGGGGATGGAGATCAAGTACCATAATAATACTCAACTTTTCTTCATGTTTCTGACAGCATTGTTATCCTGCGATATGAAACTTAGGAAAGAATAAGAATCTCTGCTTCGTCTCATTCAATTAAGCGTTATTACTGTATTTTGGAAAGGTGTGTACAGTACATCATCAAACAACAAAATGAGGTTTCACTTTGTCACATTTTTCACCAAGGCAACGCTGTCTAGACATGTTTTGATGCAGAAGTTCAGGTGGTAGCAAGCCTGGGTGAACTGATGCTGGAGTGACAGTGGCCAGGGAAATGGGGCTTGTTGGTGTTAATACAAAGGCAGCCATGTCTTGTTGAGTCATGGCTCTGTCTTGTTGATCAATGCTGTGGTTATTTTCCAATAAAAAAAAATATTTAAAAAAGTTGACTCTGTGTGTGTGTGTGTGCATGTGCATGTGCACGTGTGTATTTACTTAAACATATCATTTTGCTAAGTTGCTAATGATGTGTCTGCGTGTGGGAGGGGGAGGGGTGGCGGTAATTATTCTGAACAAAAATGATGCAATTGGTTTAAACACACCATTTTCCCCTGCAAAACCTAATGATACACTGGCATGGTGTATGCACACACACACACACACACACACACACACACACACACACACACACACACACACACACACACACACACACACACACACACACACACACACACACACAAAGGCACATACAACAGGCATTTCGATACTTTTTATCTTAGCAGACAGTTACAGTTGAAAGTCACATCTACACAGGTCACCACGAAGCAATGAGATCTAACATATTGAACACTCCTAATAATGGGAGATTTCTCTCAGATGTCATGATGACAAGTCAGTGTCCTGATGTCAATTCAGATGTGATGATGACAAGTCAGTGTCCTGATGTCAATTCAGATGTCATGATGACAAGTCAGTGTCCTGTTGTCAATTCAGATGTCATGATGACAAGTCAGTGTCCTGTTGTCAATTCAGATGTCATGATGACAAGTCAGTGTCCTGATGTCAATTCAGATGTGATGATGACAAGTCAGTGTCCTGATGTCAATTCAGATGTGATGATGACAAGTCAGTGTCCTGATGTCAATTCAGATGTGATGATGACAAGTCAGTGTCCTGATGTCAATTCAGATGTGATGATGACAAGTCAGTGTCCTGATGTCAATTCAGATGTGATGATGACAAGTCAGTGTCCTGATGTCAATTCAGATGTGATGATGACAAGTCAGTGTCCTGATGTCAATTCAGATGTGATGATGACAAGTCAGTGTCCTGTTGTCAATTCAGATGTGATGATGACAAGTCAGTGTCCTGTTGTCAATTCAGATGTCATGATGACAAGTCAGTGTCCTGATGTCAATTCAGATGTCATGATGACAAGTCAGTGTCCTGATGTCAATTCAGATGTCATGATGACAAGTCAGTGTCCTGTTGTCAATTCAGATGTCATGATGACGTCAGTGTCCTGTTGTCAATTCAGATGTCATGATGACAAGTCAGTGTCCTGTTGTCAATTCAGATGTCATGATGACAAGTCAGTGTCCTGTTGTCAATTCAGTTTCTCCTTTCTTTTCCTTCATGGATTGCAATGTGCCTACATACCGCTGTTATATCCACATGTAGGATGACAAGTTAATGATGGATAAAAGCAAAACGGGTTTCTTTTTCTGTCAAAAGGTCATCTTTTCATACAGCAAAAATGTGGATTTTGCCCATTGGGCAAGGAGCAAGATAATAATTATGTTCCACCATGTTCATCTGACCGGAACAAAATTGTAGACTTAGGCCGGGTTCACATTAGACGCGTAAGTTCCGTACAGAAAACCCAAAATAAGTGGAAGAAAGAAGGATAAAAGTTTACGCATATAGGCAGATCTGTGTAAAAAAAATTCAAGGACTTTTCCAGGACCAGTTTACTAAATTTCAAGGACTCAATCTGGCAAACTGGTCAATGTCGGTTTCGTTCCCTCCTGAGTTGCTTGTGCTTCTGGCATTGACAATGGCTTTTTACAGCACTCTCGTCCATGCTGGTGATGTCAAAGTTCTTTTTGCACACTGTGCAGCTAGCTTTCAGTTTTGAACTATCTGTTGACGGAGCTAACCAGCTCTGATATTCTTTTTTTTTTGCAGCCAAACATTGTTGAAAATGCAGTCTCCATTTTGTTGGAAAACGGAAGTACGGTAAAGGGAAGTAACTTCAGCGGCAGACAACTCGCGCAAATGTCGTCTGCTAGGATCGCGATATCGGTATGACATTAAAAGTTGAATTTAGTTTTAACCTTCAATTATTTTTTTGTGGAGGAGAGATTTTGACTTTGATGGATTGAGATTAAGGACGTGGTCAGACGATTTTGAAAATCCCAGGACTTTTCCATGAGTCTTGGGGCCTTTGCTGTTTTTCAAGCACTTTTCAAGCCCTGGAAAAGGCCATGTCAATTTTCCAGTACTTTTCAAGGTTTCAAGGACCCTGTACGAACCCTGTAATGGGGAAATTCAGACGTGCGCAAATCTTCTCCTTTCTTTGTTTCACTTATTCATGGGTGCAACTACACCAGGGGTAATGTCCCCCTGCAGCTGAAGAAAAAATGGATTTATTCAGGTATTTTAGTTTGCTTTTTCCACCATTTACACAAATGCATGTTTTGAAGTGTTTGAAAAATACAGTAGACACATAAAGATCTTGTTTGACCAACAACAAAAAAAGGAACTTCCTTTTCTGCTAAAATTCAAAAACAGGAAATCCTTGTATACCACGAAAAGTTGCACCCATGCTTATTTATGGATTGCGCACGGGTTTCCGCATGGAATATCCGCTTATGTGTGTACACGTCCATACCCGTACAGAATGTCATATACATCTGATCAGAACAATACTGTAAACTGTCATTTTTTGTACTATTGTAGACTTTCTTCTGGGATAATCATCATGCAAACCTCTCCCGTCATTGCATAAATTGTCCCGATGATAGTGTCTTAATTACATATTCATAGGATAGTCATAATTGAAATGTCAACAAATCACAATCCAAGATGTGAAATTCTAGATAGCAATAAGCGTACATCTCTGTCATTTCAAATAGATCTAATAGAATTTCAAATTGGACTTGTCATGATACTGCTACTGTGCAACTAATCTGCATGTTGCATAAAAGATGAAAATGATAAATCAACAAAGGCCACTTTCATTAACACAATCTTGCAGCGAAACTGATGTAAAATAGTCACACAAAAATACATACACATATAAAAACAACAAATGTTTACAGCAATGGCAGTTATATGGACCACACATTCAAAGCTTTCCCTTATGCTGCTTTTTTTCACATTTCTTGCCATCCTCTAAGCACATGGAAATAACACGCAAACAAAACTACTTGCCATAATTCACAATATCAAATCCTGTACAACACTTCAGAATGTAAAAAAGATTAAGCAATTATGTTCTGGAGAAAAAAAAATGCAAAAAGGAAAATGAAAGAATATTACAACATAAATTGAAAATGGTGATAATTCCCATAATATTTAAAGTTGTTCAATGCTTGTCACTCTACAAGAACTCAAGTAGAGCAGTTCTCCTCAATAATCAACTCAGAGAATTTTTCCAAACAACAGTAGGTGTCCGTCAAGGATACTTACTTTCTCCAGTACCAGTACTATTCAACATCTTCCTGGAGAAGATCATGCAAGACACCCTTCATGACCACCATACTTCCATCTCCATTGGTGGCAGACGCTTGTGCAACCTGCGTTTTGCTGATGAAACAGACCTTTTGGGCGGCAGCAAGAACGAACTCCAGGAGCTCACTGACAATCTTGTGAACAGCGCTGGGTCATACGGAATGGATGTCAGCTATGAGAAAAGCAAAGTCATGGTGAACAGTGTGAATGACAACACCGCTGATGTCACTATGAACGGTCAAAAGCTGGAAGAGGTGCAGAACTTCAAGTACTTGGGAGCACTACTGTCCAAAGATGGCAGCTGCACAGCAGAGATCCATCAGCAGATTACACAAGCTACAGCAGCTATGGCTAAGACTGAGCAGAATTTGGAAAAGCAACATCAGCTTCACTACAAAGTACAGACTCTACCAGTCACTCGTAATCACCATCTTTCTCTACGGGTGTGAAACATGGACTCTGCTGGCTGACTCCGAGAGAAAAATTCAAGCTTTTGAAACTAAATGCCTGAGAAAACTGCTGGGCATTACATACCTAGAACGCAAGACAAATGAATATGTCCGCAACAAGATCGCAGAGCTGGCTGGGCCACAAGAACACCTTTTGACGACAGTTAAGCGTCGCAAGCTCATCTGGTTTGGCCACGTCAACCATCACGAATCCTTGTCGAAGACCATTCTCCAGGGAACCGTGGAAGGGGGCCGCCGTCGCGGCCGAGAAAAGAAGAACTGGGTCAACAATATCAAAGAATGGACCAACATGAACATGAATGGCCTGATCCCGGCCGCCCACCAGAGGCAGAACTGGAGAATGTTGTCTGCTGCTGCTGCCCATCAATCCCCGCAACGACCACAGCGGTCAAGGGACTAAAGGACTAAAGGAAAGGAATGCTTGTCAAGACTGTTTCTTTCTTAAATAAAATAAAAACTCATTTGTTTCAAAAAACATTTGGAATTTGACATAAAGCCAAAAGTTCAAATAATCTTTTCAATTCGCTATTTATTCCATCAAATGTAGATGTAGATTGTTTTTATGGTATGTATTTGTTTCTTGAAATCATTACTTCCCCAAAAAGCAGCAACAAAAAAGTGAGACTACAACTACAGTTTGTTAAAATGTTAAACAAAAGGTAACAAAGAAATTCACACAAACACAAAAGTTGTACAAATTATTTACTGACAATAATAACATTGTGTTTAAAAATAATAAAAATGTACAATGATCTTTTTGACAAATTATTAATTCAAATCAAAATCAAAATATCTTTCCTTATTTGTGAGAATTGACATGTTAATACACAGAAACAAAATAAAATACAAGTACCCAAAATAAACAACAGGGTGTGCATTTTACTCCTTAACATATCAAGCACAGAAAGATGATCAACAATCTTGGGTGGACATGCCATGCTCAACAAACTTATCTGATGTCAATGCATAGGTCTTTTAGAACGGTTCTGTCATCAAACTGTCATCTGAATTCAGAATAAGACGTCATTAGTTTTGTTTCAGTCTTTGTATTTGATTTTGTTTCAGCTTCTATTTGTAAACAGCAAATAATGTTCAGCGTAATAAAAAAAAAAAAAACTAAGAAAACACACCAGGTTTCATCCATATAATCACCACACATTTGATAATTATGAAATGTGTACTACACAACAGTAAAAAACAACCATGTGAAAAACCATACCAATCTGAAAAGAAAGCATGCATAAACTGAAAACACACAGAAAAGCAAACAATTGGGTAAAGTGAAAAACCCATCCAAGGCTTATCTCAAATAAACTCACCAAATTCAAAAGGGTCAACAATAGCTCACATTACCACATGCATAGTTCTCATGGTATTATGTACAAGTTTGCATATTCAAAAAGTGATTCAGCAAAAAAAAAAGAAAAAAAGTCCAATTTCATAAGTAACATGATTTTTAAAAATTTGCTGTTCTCATGCTTTCAACACACACATACTGTCCCAAGGAATATCTCTTACTATACTAATTGTTGCGCATATCAACAACAACAAGAACAAACTATCTGTATCAGCTATGTCAACATCTTTTTAAAAAAAGTTTTTAAGAGTTTAAAGTTAACTGTAAAAGACACAGAGTATACAGCACCATTTTACAAAAGAATTAATCTTGAAAGACAATGTTAATCAATGTGAACATATGAACAAATTACTGTCTTGGCACACCACCCACATTGCACAAGTGAAGATCATGCAAGTGCTGCAATCATGAGTGGGTCTTAAACAATTAACACAGGTAGTAACACATAAATTAGGGTGAACTGCCAATCGTTTTGCCAGTTTAGTCTAACTTACTGTCACTACCCATGTTAACTCTTTAAGACCCACTTGTGATTACTGTACCAGGTGATCTTGGCCTTAAGTGGACATGAGGTGGATCTGGTGTCACACCAATTCAGTGATGCTAGCTAGTTGTCAGACTTAACTCACTCAGCACTGGCCAGTTGCTTCCCCTTACAACTGTTTCGGATGAGCCATTTGATTAGGCTTCAAAACATGTCGCCAAACCTATGTTACAAAGAGTTGGGGACCAATATTGTCAGAAAATATCAGCAACATTGTGCGCTAATCAATCATAAAATATCAGATTCCATAAAAAACCCTTTGTCATTTGTCTTCTGTTGACGTAAACAGCTAATACATCAAATGAAGGATTTCTGAACCGTTCAAACTTTCATGTCACACCATTCAACAACGCAGATGTAACGTCTGCAAAGATTGGTTGATTTCAAGAGATGAAAGGTCAAAGCAAACTAAACATAGAGCATAACATGACTCTGAAAAGCTGGTTACACACCAGAAATCAAAACCTCTTGAAAACTCTCATGAGCCCGAACCGGATCATTCGTCTTAAACGGTTGTGCAGGCCATGAGCCCGATCTGCTCATTCGTCCCGAGTGAGTTAATTGTTCTCTATATGCTGTTGTGCAGGCCATGAGCCCGATCTGCTCATTCGTCCCGAGTGAGTTAATTGTTCTCTATATGCTGTTGTGCAGGCCATGAGCCCGATCTGCTCATTCGTCCCGAGTGAGTTAATTGTTCTCTATATGCTGTTGTGCAGGCCATGAGCCCGATCTGCTCATTCGTCCTGAGTGAGTTAATTGTTCTCTATATGCTGCATATAATAATTATCAGCTGCCAGCACAGTGGCCTGGTTATAGGTCTTTGCACATCGCTATCACTTCATCAATAACATTGTATATTTTTAATTACTATTGTGCACAGATCTCTAGATCTCTTGCCTCTAATATCAAACACTAAATTCCAAAATTGGACAGTATGCAAGTTAGTAATAAAAAGAACCGCCATATCAGCGGATTGAAAAAAAATCAAATACAAAACACACTTCAAGCATCAACACTATGCATGCATAAATACTCCATTTGAGGAAGTTTGTCATCTAAAAATGTCAGCATAACAATTTGACAATCATTAAAAAAAATATCCAAATACAATCAGGCATGGTAGTGGGGGCAAAGTGAGTTTCGCGGAAGAATATCCAACCGATTCTGCATTTCATTTGAAAGATGTCGACTCAAACTAAAATGATGAAGTTGGGCGTCAAAATGAAGAAGAAGAAGAAGAAAAAGAAGCACTAGGATCACAAATCTGGAAACATGTGGCGTGGGCTAGGCCACGCACGACTGCTAACTTCAGCGGGAAGTTGCTTGTTCAGTCATTCACATCCGGTTCCGAGAAGCGATTGCATAGGTTTTAATGCACGTAATATTTAGGCACCCGAGTGAATTTTTACCCTGGCTTTTTTTTTTTTGGGGGGGGGGTCAAATTTTCACTTTCGCAGATTTTCTGTGATTCGCGGAGGTCTACCATGCCTGTACAATGTGAAAGTCTACAAAATTTAATTATATCATAACTCTATAACAATGTTTCTTTCTTCGAAAAGATTCACATCTAGCATGTCTAACGAACATATTTTATAAGCTGTATGCAGGGGTCATTTACAGAAGGGAAAAAATATTTGTGTTGGTCTCATATGTAAGGGCAGAAGTGATCATCATAATAATAATAAAGGGTAAAATCATTCTGCTATCTACAACTCAGACTGATTAATTGTCACCACTTTTTCAAATCTATGAAAATATATATATATTGCATACAAAGCAGGCAGCAGGCCCAAAACAAAACAAAACAAACAGAAAACATACAGTAGCAGTAAATTAGTACAAAATCTTAAATGATACAAAATTTTAATTAATAAATATTCTTTAAATTATTTTGGCCACAATGCTTTTTAAAAAATGTTTTTAGATCTATCTCATCCTGAAATAAATTCTCTTGATACATAGAAAAATTGTTCGTTAAAGATGACATAAAAATGACATCAAATTATATTTTGATAAAGAAAAGAAACTGACAACCACTCATACATGATGGAATATTCCTATTCCCACTTAATAGCCACTCTCACATAGATATCAACTAAATGAACTGGGGGGAAAACTCAGCATAAAACATGTCTGTGTATCGTTGTTTTACAGTTTCGTTATTGAAAAGTGAACACATGGGGGAAAAGCTATTTCTGCAATCCTAATCATGACAGGTACAAAAAGGTTTTAAAGAAACATAATATACCCCCATTTCACATCCAACCGCAGGAAAGGTACCACAGAAAAGAACATAGCACACGCATAAGACAAAAGAGAAAAAGCTACTTGCTGTTTTGAAGATTCACACATAAAGCATGTTAGTTATCTGTAAAATGTGAAAAAGGAGTTTGCTTTTCAATGGGGTGGCTCTTTAGCAGCTATGACAGATGTTACTGCACAGGCTACAAACAGGGAAAGCCATGGCTCTTTAGCAGCTATGACAGATGTTACTGCACAGGCTACAAACAGGGAAAGCCATGGCTCTTTAGCAGCTATCACAGATGTTACTGCACAGGCTACAAACAGGGAAAGCCATGGCTCTTTAGTAGCTATGACAGATGTTACTGCACAGGCTACAAACAGGGAAAGCCATGGCTCTTTAGCAGCTATGACAGATGTTACTGCACAGGCTACAAACAGGGAAAGCCATGGCTCTTTAGCAGCTATGACAGATGTTACTGCACAGGCTACAAACAGGGAAAGCCATGGCTCTTTAGCAGCTATGACAGATGTTACTGCACAGGCTACAAACAGGGAAAGCCATGGCTCTTTAGCAGCTATCACAGATGTTACTGCACAGGCTACAAACAGGGAAAGCTGTTGGCCATAACCACCAGGAATGACGGACTGTTTCTACAACACACTCTCCTCTCATGGTACTTAGCAATCCAAACACAAGAACAAAAATAAAAAATAAATATATATGCACACACTCCACATACTTAAAAAAAAGATATTTCAACAGAAAAAACACACTTTACTCTGACACAAAAGAAATGCAGCAGCATATCAGTAAAAAAAACCAAAAAAAACTACTGATTTAAACACAGCTGCAGGTACAAAGCAGGCTCTCACTTCAATGAACACACTTTTCCATAAAAACAACAACAAAATGTACAAGGAAAACAAGAAATGTTCTGCCATACAACTATCAAACTACCATAGTTACCTATGAAGAGCAGGGAAATAAAGAAGAGGTAGGTCTGACCTGATGGAGTTGACATTGTGGAGCTTTAGAACTTTTGTTCTTCTTTAGCCGGTGACAGGTAGGCGAGTGAAGACTTGGGACTCAAGTCAACTCCATCATAATTACCTATGTTTATTCATAAAGCAAAGATAATGAATTGTCTTATAAAAATATCAATGAGTATTATTATTATAATTTTATCTGGACAGAAAGCAAACTTCTACCAGCAAAGGATCTTATATCTGCCATCTGCTTTAGCAACACCCAAGACTGAAAGATACACATATTATTTTTTGTCCTTTTTTTAAGATTTAAATGTTGTTTCAAAAAGTTAGTTTTGCTCTTCAGTCAGAAACAAGTAGCTCCTCGTTTTTCTCCATCAGAGAAATGGATAAATTTAGCTTGGGTGATGTGGGAATGGGATTGCATGATAACAAAAATATGTGATAGAAAATACAGTATTAAACAACAACCCCCTTCCTCATGGTTTTTTTCTCTCTCACTCTCTCTCTCTTGTCTGAATAATAATAAATGGTTCTCCAGCAGATGATGAGTCATTTAAGAAAAACAGATAGTCTTCAGATAATTGAAATTTTCTGAAAGTGTGTTTTTACCCCTCAAAAAGGGACTTTTCACTGCAGCTCTCCGAGGCATCTTGAAAAAAGGGACTTTTCTAAAAATGGGTTACCACTGAAACTTACTTTCTGGAACTCTCCGAGGCATCTTGAAAAAAGGGACTTTTCTAAAAATGGGTTACCACTGAAACTTACTTTCTGGAACTCTCCAAGGCATCTTGAAAAAAGGGACTTTTCTAAAAATGGGTTATCACTGAAACTTACTTTCTGGAACTCTCCAAGGCATCTTGAAAAAAGGGACTTTTCTAAAAATGGGTTACCACTGAAACTTACTTTCTGGAACTCTCTGAAGCATCTTGAAAAAAGGGACTTTTCTAAAAATGGGTTAGCACTGAAACTTACTTTCTGGAACTCTCTGAGGCATCTTGAAAAAGGGACTTTTCTAAAAATGGGTTACCACTGAAACTTACTTTCTGGAACTCTCTGAGGCATCTTGAAAAAAGGACTTTTCTAAAAATGGGTTACCACTGAAACTTACTTTCTGGAACTCTCCGAGGCATCTTGAAAAAAGGGACTTTTCTAAAAATGGGTTATCACTGAAACTTACTTTCTGGAACTCTCCGAGGCATCTTGAAAAAAGGTACTTTTCTAAAAATGGGTTACCACTGAAACTTACTTTCTGGAACTCTCCGAGGCATCTTGAAAAAAGGTACTTTTCTAAAAATGGGTTACCACTGAAACTTACTTTCTGGAACTCTCCGGGGCATCTTGGAAAAACAAACTCTGGCAACATTTCATGCATTGAATTTTCTTCCAAAATCTAAAAAAATAGCTTTACTATTGAACATTTCATTAACCATTTTGTGGGTTGCATTTTTTTTTTAGTTACCCTGTATGGGGCCAAACAGTGATGACAGGGCTGCCTACCCTCTGTTGCAGTTTCTAGGAACAATCTACTTAAAAACCAGGGACAGAGGATATTTCCAGGGACAAACATCGCGATGTTATGGTCAAAACGAACATTCACTTTTGATTATTACGTGATCTGTGACAAATTTCCGCGACTGGATTTTGTTTTGGTAGTCTTCTTTATGTTTTTTTGTGTCATTGTGCCTCAATATTGAAGATCCTTTAGTGTTCAGTAACCTATAACATGTCTGTTAGGAAAATTGCTACAGTGTCTGTTATTGTGCGTGTTATTGTGTTCAGTAGTAAGGTCAGCTAACAAGACAAGTGATTGTTCTACACAATATTTGGCACTGCTCAGTTTCCAGGGATGCCAGAGAGAAGTGTATTCCAGGGACAGGGTGCCATTTTTGATTATTTCCAGGGTTAAATACCCCTTAAGCAGGTGCCACACTGCATATGATTTGAACCCAATATGATACGATTGTGATGATGTTCTTGAGTCATGATTCATGTGAAATACTTCCGTCTAAAAATAACTCTGCTATTTCCGTTCACTCTACTCATGTAGACCCCAATACAGGAATCAAATAAAATGTCTGATATTATCAGATTCGTGTACGATGGACTACAAATACAGTGAACATAACTAGGATTTCATCAGATTTATTTAGACAATATAATTTTACATCAACCATGCTCACAAATGTCAAAATCAGATTGTAGTGAATCTAATGGTATGCAGTGTAGCAGGCTCTTTAGGGAGGACAGCAGGCAGCCCTGTGATGCTAACAACCATGATGTATGATGCAGGCCTCAGTACATGATGTATAATGCAGGCCTCAGTACATGATGTATGATGCAGGCCTCAGTACATGATGCATGCCTCAGTACATGATGTATGATGCAGGCCTCAAAGATTCAGTCGTACATGATGTATGGTGTACTGCCTCAAAGATTTAGTCGTACATGATGTATGATGTACTGCCTCAGAGTTTCAGTCGTACATGATGTATGATGCATGCCTCAGAGCTTCAGTTGTACATGATGTACGATGTACTGCCTCAATGATTCAGTCGTACATGTCCTTGGAAGAGGTGACTCCGGCCACCATGTATCCCTCATCTTCAGGCTTCCTTCTCTTGAAAAACCCACACTGCAACAGAACAGCATTTTGTGCTGGCTTAATTTCTCTCTTCTTTT
The DNA here is from genome assembly GCA_017654935.2 of Phymorhynchus buccinoides. Lineage (NCBI taxonomy): Eukaryota > Metazoa > Mollusca > Gastropoda > Neogastropoda > Raphitomidae > Phymorhynchus > Phymorhynchus buccinoides. The sequence continues at coordinate 73,094,937 of CM065683.1, forward strand.
TTTTCTATTTTTGATATCAACTTTACGAACAACTCAGAAAGAACAACAACAATAACATACAGTATTCATACAGCGCTAAATCTTGATAGAAATCAAACTGAAGCGCACACACACATTAAACATTCATAACGCATTCAAACAACAACAAAAAGCTTTACGAAGACGAACAAGAAGATAACAGACACACACACATTTGAGAATAAGACCTAAGAAAGAGAAAGAGAGAGAGAGTGAGCTTCAATGACGGGGAAAAGGGTAGGTTTTGAGGTCTATTTATTTATTATGTACATTTCTATACTGCTTATTCATCAAAGCACTAAGCGCTTTATGAATATGAATAATAAATAAAAGCTCTAAGCGCTTTAATAATAATTAAAGGTTTGATTTGAAAGCAGAGAGGTTCTGTCTCTGACTGAGGGAGAGAGGAAGTTTGTTCCAGGAGATTGGTCCTGAAACAGCAAAAGAGCACCAACCAACAGTTGAAAGCTTATACTTAGGGATCTGGAGAGATAGAGGGTCGGAAACTGAACGTAATGTGCGGACTGGAATATAGATGGAAATATTGTCGCATAGGTAAGATGGAGCAGCTTGATGGATAGATTTATTGCAAAGGGTGTTTAGTTTATACTCAATTCTGTCTGCAACAGGTAGCCAGTGCAAAGAACGGAGAAGGGCTAACATGATCAGACTTTTTCTTCCTGAGGACAAGACGAGCAGCTGTGCTTTGGATACGCTGGAGACAAGATAGAGAAGAGACTGATAGGCCAGAAAGAAGAGCATTACAGTAGTCAAGATGAGATAGGATGAGTGAAGTAATGAGCTTCGCTGTGGCTTCATCTGAGAAATATTTACGAATAGAGCCAATACGACAGATTTGATGGTAGCATGACTGACAGGTCTGAGTCAGGAAACTCTGCATTAAAAGAATATTGTCCAGAGTGACACCTTAGTTTTTGACAGTTGAAGTGATTCAATGGAAACAGAGGCTAGCTTGTTTTTTGTTCCTACAAGTATTGCTTCGTTTTTTTCACCATTTAATTGAAGTTTGTTTTGATCCATCCAATTCTGGATATCAGCATAGCAGTTGTTAGTTTAGGAAAGAATAAAATCTAGATCTTCAGGGGTTGTGCTGTTATGGAGCTGTGAGTCATCTGCGTAGAAGTGATGTTTCATGTTGTACTAGTCGATAATAATGGCGAGAGGTGAAGTATACAAAGTAAACAAGACAGGACCTATGACGGGGACAGACCCCTGAGGGACTCCACAAGAAAGCCTAACCTGCTCAGACTGATGACCATTGACAAGAACTGATTGAAAACAATCAAAAAGGTAAGAGGAAAACCAAGAAAGAGCAGAGCCCTTAATTCCAAAAAGAGGAGACAGGAGAATGGAGTGGTCTATGGTATCAAAGGCAGCAGAGAGATCAAAAATCGTCAGAAGAGAGATTTGACCAGCAGCAGAAGCAAGTAGGAGGTCATTGACAATTTGAACAAGGGCTGTTTCAGTACTGTGGTTGGCTCTATAGGCGGACTGATAAGGATGATGGAGATTGTTGGAGGAGAGATGATCGTTCAGTTGTTTCAGTACAGTCTTCTCTAGGAGTTTGGAGAGAAAGGGGAGGCTTGATACAGGTCTGTAGTTTTTTCAGATTATTGGGATCAAGACTGTTTTTCTTGAGAAAGGGCCTTACAAGAGCGGTTTTGAAAGCAGAAGGGAAGAAGACACCTGAAACTGAAGAAGAATTGATGGTGGTGGTAATTGATGGCAGAAGGTGGTGACAGATTTGTGAGAACAGAGAGGCTGGATGGAGTCAAGATCACAGGATTTAAAATGCATTTCTTTCAGAGTAAACAGAACTTCTGTCTCAGACACCGGCTTGAAAGAGAGAAGAAGGACACCGGTGAACGCTGGATCTGGAATAGTTGGTTGAAAAGACATAGTCGATTTTAGCTCGCAGATCAAGAATTTTGGTGGAGAAGGAGGAAAAGGCTTCTGGCAGTTCATCAGGACTGATATTTGATGTCAAGGGACTTGATTTCTTAGTGCCAAGGAGATCTGACATAGTAGAAAACAGTTGTGTTGGCTTCAAGAATTTTAGATGAGAAATGGTGCGCTTTTGCCTTGGCCAGAAGAAGAGTGAAAATATTGCAGAAAAATGTATATATCTGGTGATGTACTTCTAGTTTTGAGGCCCGCCACTGATGCTCAGCCCTACGACTATTGCGTTTACTTACTCTAAGTTCAGGTGTGTACCAGGGAGCACAGGGACGGTCGGGCACAACACGAGTGGTAGGTGGAGCGTGTTTATCAAGCAAGTGACTCATACTAGAATTATAAGACGAGGCAGGATTGTCGGAAACGCACACGTTAGAAAGGAGTTCTATTGCCTCTGAACTGAAAGTATTGATGTCTATAGACTTGAGATTGCGATGTGTGACCGTACGCTTATTTCTGGGAGTTTTGGAAAGATAAAGACTGGCAAGGACAGCAAAATGGTCAGAGGAAAGGATCTTAGACACTGACACTGATGAAACAAGTTGGTTGGAATCACAAGCAATGAGCCAGTCAATGATGTGGCCCTTGTGTGTAGGCTCAGTTACAAGCTGAGAGAGGGAGTGGTTAGCAAGTGAGAGGCAGAGACGCTTTGTGTGAGAGTGCTGTTGGTTATTATAATGAAAGTTGAAATCACCTAAAACGAAAAGAGGGCTGCGACGAAGGGAATAGAAATTGAGGAGGGCTTCAAATTTGGGATGAAAGATAGAGTCTGTTAGATTGTTAGCTCTGCTAGGAGGAGGGCGATAGACACAGGAGAACATGACAGTTTTACCAGATGTGTTAAGGATTACTTCTACAGCTTCAAAAGACAGATGGGGAAAGGGAAGGGTTTGGCTGAATGAAAGGGATTTGTCTAGTACATCTCTATACAGTACAGTGAGCCCCCCACCTAAAGAAGAACGGGGGAAAGATTTCATGTTGTAGCCAGATGGAGTAAGTTGTTTCAACTTAGGTTCATGTCCATTTGATTTAAGCCACGTTTCAGTCATAAGCAATAAATTAAAATTATGCTCAAAAACATAGTCAGCAATATAAGATAGACTGTTGCTTTAAAGTTCACACACACACACACACACACACACACACACACACACACACACACACACACACACACACACACACACACACACACACACACACACACACACATCCTTTTCTTACAATCAAAAGCCTGCAATGGCAGATGCAATGAAATACCCCTAAATTTCTATTATTATATATTGACACTTTAAAACAACCATTGGGACTTTCCTAATATTGCAGTACCTCCAGAATGGTCACACCATCATTATATCTATTAATGTCCCACATGTGTCTGTTCCAGGCCGGACGACGTTAAACGAACATTTCCTTCCTTCCTTCCCCTAAATGTCTGGTATGTCCGTACTTTTCATTTTCAAAAGCACATATACTCTGAGCACCTCTTCCAACATCTTTTCGACTCGAGAATAAGAAAATCAGCCAGTGCCCACAAACACGGCAATGCAGGCAGAGAGAGCCTGGTGGGATACTGACCCACCACAGCAGCAGTATCAACAGCAGGAGCAGGACAATGCAGCCTGGTGGGATACTGACCCACCACAGCAGCAGTATCAACAGCAGGAGCAGGACAATGCAGCCTGGTGGGATACTGACCCACCACAGCAGCAGTATCAACAGCAGGACAATGCAGCCTGGGGATACTGACCCACCACAGCAGCAGTATCAACAGCAGGACAATGCAGCCTGGGGGGTACTGACCCACCACAGCAGCAGTATCAACAGCAGAAGCAGGACAATGCCACCTGGGGGGATACTGACCCACCACAGCAGCAGTATCAACAGCAGGACAATGCAGCCTGTGGGGATACTGACCCACCACAGCAGCAGTATCAACAGCAGGACAATGCAGCCTGGGGGGATACTGACCCACCATAGCAGCAGTATCAACAGCAGGACAATGCAGCCTGGGGGGATACTGACCCACCATAGCAGCAGTATCAACAGCAGGACAATGCAGCCTGGGGGGATACTGACCCACCATAGCAGCAGTATCAACAGCAGGACAATGCAGCCTGGGGGGATACTGACCCACCATAGCAGCAGTATCAACCGCAGGACAATGCCACCTGGGGGGATACTGACCCACCACAGCAGCAGTATCAACAGCAGGACAATGCAGCCTGGGGGGATACTGACCCACCACAGCAGCAGTATCAACAGCAGGAGCAGGACAATGCCACTTGGGGGGATACTGACCCACCACAGCAGCAGTATCAACAGCAGGACAATGCCACCTGGGGGGATACTGTCCCACCACAGCAGCAGTATCAACAGCAGGACAATGCAGCCTGGGGGGATACTGACCCACCACAGCAGCAGTATCAACAGCAGGACAATGCAGCCTGGGGGGATACTGACCCACCACAGCAGCAGTATCAACAGCAGGACAATGCCACCTGTGGGGATACTGACCCACCACAGCAGCAGTATCAACAGCAGGACAATGCAGCCTGGGGATACTGACCCACCACAGCAGCAGTATCAACAGCAGGACAATGCAGCCTGGGGGGATACTGACCCACCACAGCAGCAGTATCAACAGCAGGACAATGCAGCCTGGGGATACTGACCCACCACAGCAGCAGTATCAACAGCAGGAGCAGGACAATGCAGCCTGGGGGGATACTGACCCACCACAGCAGCAGTATCAACAGCAGGAGCAGGACAATGCAGCCTGGGGATACTGACCCACCACAGCAGCAGTATCAACAGCAGGACAATGCAGCCTGGGGGGATACTGACCCACCACAGCAGCAGTATCAACAGCAGGACAATGCAGCCTGGGGGGATACTGACCCACCACAGCAGCAGTATCAACAGCAGGACAATGCAGCCTGGGGATACTGACCCACCACAGCAGCAGTATCAACAGCAGGAGCAGGACAATGCAGCCTGGGGGGATACTGACCCACCACAGCAGCAGTATCAACAGCAGGAGCAGGACAATGCAGCCTGGGGGGATACTGACCCACCATAGCAGCAGTATCAACAGCAGGAGCAGGACAATGCAGCCTGGGGGGATACTGACCCACCATAGCAGCAGTATCAACAGCAGGAGCAGGACAATGCCACCTGGGGGGATACTGACTCACCACAGCAGCAGTATCAACAGCAGGACAATGCAGCCTGGGGGGATACTGACCCACCATAGCAGCAGTATCAACAGCAGGAGCAGGACAATGCAGCCTGGGGGGATACTGACCCACCACAGCAGCAGTATCAACAGCAGGACAATGCCACCTGGGGGGATACTGACCCACCATAGCAGCAGTATCAACAGCAGGACAATGCAGCCTGGGGGGATACTGACCCACCATAGCAGCAGTATCAACAGCAGGACAATGCAGCCTGGGGGGATACTGACCCACCATAGCAGCAGTATCAACAGCAGGACAATGCAGCCTGGGGGGATACTGACCCACCATAGCAGCAGTATCAACAGCAGGACAATGCCACCTGGGGGGATACTGACCCACCACAGCAGCAGTATCAACAGCAGGACAATGCCACCTGGGGGGATACTGACCCACCATAGCAGCAGTATCAACAGCAGGAGCAGGACAATGCCACCTGGGGGGATACTGACCCACCACAGCAGCAGTATCAACAGCAGGAGCAGGACAATGCCACCTGGGGGGATACTGACCCACCATAGCAGCAGTATCAACAGCAGGAGCAGGACAATGCCACCTGGGGGGATACTGACCCACCACAGCAGCAGTATCAACAGCAGGACAATGCCACCTGGGGGGATACTGACCCACCATAGCAGCAGTATCAACAGCAGGAGCAGGACAATGCAGCCTGGGGGGATACTGACCCACCACAGCAGCAGTATGAACAGCAGGACAATGCCACCTGGGTGGATACTGACCCACCATAGCAGCAGTATCAACAGCAGGAGCAGGACAATGCAGCCTGGGGGGATACTGACCCACCATAGCAGCAGTATCAACAGCAGGAGCAGGACAATGCCACCTGGGGGGATACTGACCCACCATAGCAGCAGTATCAACAGCAGGACAATGCAGCCTGGGGGGATACTCACCCACCACAGCAGCAGTATCAACAGCAGGAGCAGGACAATGCCGCCCACAATGGCCAGCACGATGACCCAGATCTCCACTTTCTTGGACCCAGGCTTCAGGCGGTCAGTGTTCACTGTGGTGATGATCTGCAGCCACCATCACACACCATGAGGATACAGTGACTCATTGCCATGACTACAACAGTAAGAACATTATTACATACACATGTCAACCCCTTCCTACACATGTCAACCCCTTCCCTGCCAGCCCAGTGTCTACTACAAAAGTAAAAACATTATTGCATACACATGTCAACCCCTTCCCTGCCAGCCCAGTGTCTACTACAAGAGTAAGAACATTATTGCATACACATGTCAACCCCTTCCCTGCCAACCCAGTGTCTACTACAAGAGTAAGAACATTATTGCATACACATGTCAACCCCTTCCCTGCCAGCCCAGTGTCTACCACAAGAGTAAGAACATTTGCCCCACATGGCCGAAAGGCCAAAGAGGGCGTAAAACATTATTTCTTCTTTCTTCATACACATGTCAGCCCCTTCCCTGCCAGCCCAGTGTCTACTACAAGAGTAAGAACATTATTACATACACATGTCAACCCCTTCATACACATGTCAGCCCCTTCCCTGCCAGCCCAGTGTCTACTACAAGAGTAAGAACATTATTACATACACATGTCAACCCCTTCCCTGCCAGCCCAGTGTCTACTACAAGAGTAAGAACATTATTGCATACACATGTCAACCCCTTCATACACATGTCAGCCCCTTCCCTGCCAGCCCAGTGTCTACTACAAGAGTAAGAACATTATATTACATACACATGTCAACCCCTTCCCTGCCAGCCCAGTGTCTACTACAAGAGTAAGAACATTATTGCATACACATGTCAACCCCTTCATACACATGTCAACCCCTTCCCTGCCAGCCCAGTGTCTACTACAAGAGTAAGAACATTATTACATACACATGTCAACCCCTTCATACACATGTCAACCCCTTCCCTGCCAGCCCAGTGTCTACTACAAGAGTAAGAACATTATTACATACACATGTCAACCCCTTCATACACATGTCAACCCCTTCCCTGCCAGCCCAGTGTCTACTACAAGAGTAAGAACATTATTGCATACACATGTCAACCCCTTCCCTGCCAGCCCAGTGTCTACTACAAGAGTAAGAACATTATAAGTTATTTGGACTTGGGAATGCTACATGACTTTTGGGATGTCGAGGACAGTGTTCTTTAGCATACGAGAGCTTCAGCTCGAGTATGCTAAAGAACACGGTCTCGAGACATCACAAAAGTCATGTACCATGCCCAAATCCAAATAACATATATATACCGATCTTACAATTTATATAAAAACAGCAGAAAATCACAATGCATTGAAGAGGCGAGATGCGCCTCCATATAGATCTGAATCATAGCAACCGCTGCACCAACATAGCAAAATCCATTAATCCACAAAGAATAGAGTCCGCAGTTACAAGGTCGAGAGCTATTTTAATGCAAATTGAACAAATCTTCGCAATAGTAATTGTCATGTCCCGAATGATATTTAGTGTTTAAAACTCTTATTGCACAGATTAAGACCATATGAATATTGTCATCACCCAAAGACGCATGTTTTGTTTGATGACGTAAAAGTGGTGCTGACGTGTGAGTAAGCAAGACAAGATCTTTTGGCTTTCTTCATAACAAAAGCGTGACGAACGCTCCGGTGGAAATCTAGTCGACTTCTGTACATCAAAACTTCAGAAGCTAATGATTACCAACAAAAATAGATAACAGCTGTAAATATCGTGTTGGTGTTGACAAACGGTAAATACATTCTAATGATATTAATTATGTTTGAATGCACGGACCTAATGATATTCATTATGTATTCTTGCACAAAAACTCACGCGCATTTTACACTGAGTTAAACGCATTAATGAAATGTAAATGATAATAATGAGATCTAAAAACAAGGAGTTAATGCGATAATTAGATGTTACAATAAGTGTTTTGGTGGCACTCGGCTGGGCCTTCTTTCTCATGTTTGGAGATCGGTATATTATTGCATGCACATGTCAACCTGTTCCCTGCCAGCCCAGTGTCTACTACAAGAGTAAGAACATTATTACATACACATGTCAACCCCTTCCCTGCCAGCCCAGTGTCTACTACAAGAGTAAGAACATTATTACATACACATGTCAACCCCTTCATACACATGTCAACCCCTTCCCTGCCAGCCCAGTGTCTACTACAAGAGAAAGAACATTATTACATACACATGTCAACCCCTTCCCTGCCAGCCCAGTGTCTACTACAGACAATATGATGTCACTGATGTTGTCATAACTTTGGATGTCACAATTCGGGAATGCTGGAAATTGCTTTAGAAGTCAGGAAAGATATACCTCTACTGTTTGGTCAGATTGAGTCTAATTGGTCTCTTTTCAATTTTACATTAAAAAGAAACAATCTCTCAATGTTATTTCCGACAATGAAAGAGTGAAGTGACTGGGATAGGTCAGCTAAAACTTGTAATCAAGAGAACAACCAATAGCCCATTCATAAGTTTAATTAGCTAAGATCCATGAAAGAGTGAATTGAAGTGACTGGGATAGGTCAGCTAAAGCTTGTAATCAAGAGAAACAACTAATAGCCCATTCATAAGTTTAATTAGTTAAGATCCATGAAAGAGTGAAGTGACTGGGATAGGTCAGCTAAAACTTGTAATCAAGAGAAACAACCAATAGCCCATTCATAAGTTTAATTAGTTAAGCATTCATAAGTTTAATTAGTTAAGATCCATGAAAGAGCGAAGTGACTGGGATAGGTCAGCTAAAGCTTGTAATCAAGAGAAACAACCAATAGCCCATTGATAAGTTAAGATCCATTAAGCATGCTAAAAGATACAAAAACCTAGTCACTTTTTAAAGACTAGTTTAATTCACTATTTGTAATTATGATTCACTATTAATTCACCATGCACTATAAGCACTGATAAGTGCAAACCTCCGCTGTATGAGTTAAAAAGGCAAGAACAAGCCCAGTAGTATATTAGCACTTCCAAATACAAATGGCCACCCTGGTGAATGAACGCTACTAGCTATATGAGTTAAAAAGGCAAGAACAAGCCCAGTAGTATATTAGTACTTCCAAATACAAATGGCCACCCTGGTGAATGAACGCTACTAGCTATATGTGTTAAAAAGGCAAGAACAAGCCCAGTAGTATATTAGCACTTCCAAATACAAATGGCCACCCTGGTGAATGAACGCTACTAGCTATATGAGTTAAAAAGGCAAGAACAAGCCCAGTAGTATATTAGCACTTCCAAATACAAATGGCCACCCTGGTGAACGAACGCTACTAGCTATATGTGTTAAAAAGGTAAGAACAAGCCCAGTAGTATATTAGCACTTCCAAATACAAATGGCCATCCTGGTGAATGAACACTAGCCCATTTTTGTTGCCAAAAAAATCAATATGCCCATCACAAAATAAACAAAGAAAATATACAACAAACAAACAGGCACACAACAAGTGTGATGTGACATTATTTTATTCACAAGAAAATATATACATAATCTAAAAACAGTCAAACCCTTTTTCATTAAACTTTTCCTGATATGAAAACTGTTTTCAACGCCTTTTTGGCTCACGTCGTTTTTTAAAACAAAGTGAGTCTATAGTATCGTACATGTTCGGTTGTGTGTCTGTGTGTATGTGTGTGTGTGTGTGTGTGTGTGTGTGTGTGTGTGTGTGTGTGTGTGTGTGTGTGTGTGTGTGTTGCGTCCGTGGCCCCGACCTTTAACCTTAACTCAAACCTTAACGTTGTCATTTTCTCTAAACATATAAGGCGTTAGAGGGTTAAAGTTAGCAGGATACTTGATTTTGACGTGAGCCTTCAAGTCACGATGATCAAAGCAGTCAGATACATTGATAAAGAACAAAATAAAGATAATCATTTGTTGCAGAGATTACTGTTGTGTTGTACCGAGTAGGAGATACTGGAAAGAAGACTCTCCATTAGATATACAAAAACGCTCTTTAAAAAGAAACACAAGACTTCAGGTGTGTACAAATAGGTACATTTTAACGTCGTCAACTTATATTTTCTGTAACAAATGGATGTACCGAGTGTGTGCGTTGACGGCCCGGTTGTTTCGCTTTATTTGCGCCTTTGAGTAACGGTTGTTCGTGTTCATTCGCACATCATCTCTGCGCATGCAATACTTAGCCTACCGCACTTCCGGCAACAAGGCCTAGGCCTAGAGAATAAGAGATCACGCCTTACCTCATAATCAAGACGACGTACTTAACATTTAGCCCACATTCATTTCAGTCTTGAAAAAAAATATACGGAAAATCCAGGGTTCGTCGATTTCACTGCCTTCGACGTACGAATCCTTTGTTAGGCCTAGACGATTGATCACCATGTGCAAAGACTGTACAGGGGAAGATAAACATGGATGAGCTTGCTGGCTGTGACCTTGACCTTTGCTTTGTGGCAGAGGGGGGGGGGGGAAATTAACGAAACGAAAATAAAATATTAGGACTAATATAAAATATCTTACAGAAATGTAGATGATGTGGAACAAGTTTTCATCGCATGAACAATCAGTTTAAAACAGTAACAGATCAGGAGTATGGCCTTACGAATCACGCAACTTCAATTATTAATTTTCTAAGAGTAAGAGGCTTAGACCTACAGGCAAAGACTGTAGGCCTACTACAGGTGTCCGTAGACCCCCCTTACCCCAGCGGGGGGGGGGGGGGGGGATTGGTCACTATGTTTTTTCTGAAAGCTTGGTCAATATGCTTTTCAATTTTACTTGTTTGCCAAAAATAAAAATAGGGCTCCACTATGTTACATGCGCATATATAAACATACATATAATTAAATTTTAAAGAAAGGGGTAGGGGTAATTTAATGCATAGAAATAATTTTAATTTACACAGTAAAATAAAAATTAATTATGTTTTCAGATGCACAAGTGTCTACATAACAGTATTCTCTCTATACAGGCATGGGAATTGTCATGGGAATTCCCATGCCTGCTATAGTAATAAAAATCAGACGTGAGCCTTGCAGGCTTTGCCTCTTGTTCAACATAGTAATCTTATACAAGCAAGGAATTAACGCTCTCCAGACGTAGCCACATCATGCAGTGGTTTTTGTTTCTATCACTTCCCGACGTAACAACCACATATAGTGCCTGGGAATATCCTCATGTGGGGACGTAGCCACATCATGCAGTGGTTTTTGTTTCTATCACTTCCCGACGTAACAACCACATATAGTGCCTGGGAATATCCTCATGTGGGGACGTAGCAACCGCCTGTGGTGGCTTCAATTTAAAAAAATCCCTGTCTTTTCCATGATCGCTCTAGGAGAAACTAACACCACAGTAACATGTTAACTTTGTACTGGCTCTCAGTTTGAATGCTGGCGGTTGGTATACGTGCTGGAATGCACGCTGTAATAGGAGAACCGTTACCATTTTCCTAGGATGCTGAGTGCGAGAGACATTCCAGACTGGGAAAGAATGCAGCCTACACTGGACGTACCTAAATAAAGGGAATTTGTACTGTGGAATACATTTTTAGAGGGGGCGGATTACGATGTACATAAAGGGGGGTTTCCAGCAGATTCCTAAGCACTTTACAGTTACGAACATTGCGTTATGGATGAACGATAAGTGTGTGCGTGTGTGTGTGAGTGTGTGTGTGTGTGTGTGTGTGTGTGTGTGTGTGTGTGTGTGTGTGTGTGTGTGTGTGTGTAAGAGAGAGAGAGAGAGAGAGAGAGAGAGAGAGAGAGAGAGAGAGAGAGAGAGAGAGAGAGAGAGAGAGAGAGAGAGATTGTGTTTTGTTTTATTTTAGGCAACCAGGGGGTGGGGGCGTGGGGGGTTCCACACAACCAGGAAACCCCCTATAATCCGTCCTTGTTATAGGATGAAGTGAAAAGTTATACATAATGATAGAGAACATTAAAAAAAGAAATAAGCATCATCATGTTTTGCCCGTTTTACCTTTAGTTTGGTATTACAAAGACGGAAAAGAGAGTAAATTATTTTTTGTTACTCTGTTACCCCCTTTCAGAGACAAGCACGACCAAACAGTATCAGCCAATGATTTATTTCTACCATAGCCGTTTAGTTCAGTGTTTGCTCTTTCTGTTGATACCAAACACTTTATTGTTAGTATTTGTTTAGCTATCGGGGAAAAAATCAGAAAAGTGCTGAAATCTGCCGTCTACAGGGAATAGGTGGCAGCTGTGGGTGCCCGTCGCATGGGAAGTGATTCTCTGGCATGGCTACGTCGGGATAGTGTTAAAGGATAAACAAAATGTAAAATGTGGCCAAAATGACAATTAGTTGCTTTTATTGCTGCTGTTGTAGCTGTAATGAACTGACCGTCTCTCTGGCCATGGCAAACTTGCTGACATTGAAGGTGGCCAGTTTATAAGGCAGCGACTCGATGCGAGCTGTAGCACTGGACTGGATGAGATAGGACTGTGCGTTATCTCTTCTCTGAAACAATGAACATGCTGACATTGAAGGTGGCCAGTTTATAAGGCAGCGACTCGATGCGAGCTGTAGCACTGGACTGGATGAGATAGGACTGTGCGTTATCTCTTCTCTGAAACAATGAACATGGTGACATTGAAGGTGGCCAGTTTATAAGGCAGCGACTCGATGCGGGCTGTAGCACTGGACTGGATGAGATAGGACTGTGCGTTATCTCTTCTCTGAAACAATGAACATGCTGACATTGAAGGTGGCCAGTTTATAAGGCAGCGACTCGATGCGAGCTGTAGCACTGGACTGGATGAGATAGGACTGTGCGTTATCTCTTCTCTGAAACAATGAACATGGTGACATTGAAGGTGGCCAGTTTATAAGGCAGCGACTCGATGCGGGCTGTAGCACTGGACTGGATGAGATAGGACTGTGCGTTATCTCTTCTCTGAAACAATGAACATGCTGACATTGAAGGTGGCCAGTATATAAGGCAGCGACTCGATGCGGGCTGTAGCACTGGACTGGATGAGATAGGACTGTGCGTTATCTCTTCTCTGAAACAATGAACATGCTGACATTGAAGGTGGCCAGTATATAAGGCAGCGACTCGATGCGGGCTGTAGCACTGGACTGGATGAGATAGGACTGTGCGTTATCTCTTCTCTGAAACAATGAACATGCTGACATTGAAGGTGGCCAGTATATAAGGCAGCGACTCGATGCGGGCTGTAGCACTGGACTGGATGAGATAGGACTGTGCGTTATCTCTTCTCTGAAACAATGAACATGCTGACATAGGTGGCCAGTCTATAAGGCAGCGACTGGACTGGATGAGATAGGACTGTGCGTTATCTCTTCTCTGAAACTATGAACATGCATACATGCATATTTTGATTAATTGATATGTCAAAATGGTCTTAAAACAAGCTATGACATTTATCATATTCTATACTTTATAAATAAATAACGCGCAAGTTTGACATACAAATCTATGCAGGTGTGAATTTTTATTTTTATCTAAACGGTGTTAGATCTGCAAATTCTGAGCTCAACTTCGGTGTGCCCCAGGGCTCGGTGCTCGGGCCTGTTCTTTTTACTATGCATACCAGCCCCCTCAGCTTTCTTATTGCACAGTTAAGCACTCAGTACCATTTCTTTGCTGATGACTCTCAGCTCTATCGTTCAGCGCAGCTTGAAAATCTTGCTTCCACTAGTGATTATCTTCAGGCATGTATAGAGAGAGTGGCTGAGCGGATGTATGGAAATAAACTTAAAATGAATGATGAAAAGACTGAAGCAATGTGCGTAGGATCAAAATCACAATGCAAAGATATTACACTGAAAACCATGTCTGTGCATAAATCTGAGATTCCATTTTCTTCTTCTGTGAAAAACCTGGGGATTTTTCTAGATCAGTCCCTTACTATGGAAGTACACGTGAACCAAGAGGAATTGAATTTGTATTGCTTAAAGTCTTAGAACTTTTATGTTAGAAATTTGTATTGCTTAAAATCTTAGTGCTTGTATCTTAGAAATGTGAATTTATATTGCTTAATGTTTTTAGTGCTTTTATCTTCTGATTTCTTATTGATTATGTTCTCTTGGTTTCCTAACGCTCTGTCTGCCTATCCTCTCTCTCTCCCTCCCCCCCCTTCCCCTCTGTCTCTCTCTGTCTCCTCCCGCCCCCCTCTCTCTCTCTTTCTTTCTGCCTCTCC
>CM065683.1:73114317-73119791 GCA_017654935.2 Phymorhynchus buccinoides
CGTGCAGCACAGAAAACTGCAGAGAAAACACATGGAGAACTAGAGAATGAACAATGCACTGTATCACCATGCAGCACAGACAACTGCAGAGAAAACACATGGAGAATTAGAGAATGAACAATGCACTGTATCACCGTGCAGCGCAGACAACTGCAGAGAAAACACATGTAGAATTAGAGAATGAACAATGCACTGTATCACCGTGCAGCGCAGACAACTGCAGAGAAAACACATGTAGAATTAGAGAATGAACAATGCACTGTATCACCGTGCAGCACAGATGACTGCAGAGAAAACACATGGAGAACTAGAGAATGAACAATGCACTGTATCACCGTGCAGCGCAGACGACTGCAGAGAAAACACATGGAGAACTAGAGAATGAACAATGCACTGTATCACCGTGCAGCGCAGATGACTGCAGAGAAAACACATGGAGAACTAGAGCATGAACAATGCACTGTATCACCGTGCAGCGCAGACAACTGCAGAGAAAACACATGGAGAATTAGAGAATGAACAATGCACTGTATCACCGTGCAGCACAGACAACTGCAGAGAAAACACATGGAGAAGTAGAGAATGAACAATGCACTGTATCACCGTGCAGCGCAGACAACTGCAGAGAAAACACATGGAGAATTAGAGAATGAACAATGCACTGTATCACCGTGCAGCACAGATGACTGCAGAGAAAACACATGGAGAACTAGAGCATGAACAATGCACTGTATCACCGTGCAGCGCAGATGACTGCAGAGAAAACACATGGAGAACTAGAGAATGAACAATGCACTGTATCACCGTGCAGCGCAGACGACTGCAGAGAAAACACATGGAGAACTAGAGCATGAACAATGCACTGTATCACTGTGCAGCGCAGACAACTGCATAGAAAACACATGGAGAACTAGAGAATGAACAATGCACTGTATCACCATGCAGCACAGATGACTGCATAGAAAACACATGGAGAACTAGAGAATGAACAATGCACTGTATCACCGTGCAGCGCAGATGACTGCAGAGAAAACACATGGAGAACTAGAGCATGAAAACGCAATATTAAGCAGCCACACATCAGCATTTTCAGCTCCAGTGACCTTGACTCTTAACCAATGACCATGTTCGAGCTTGGCCTAGATAACCTAACTACCATATTTTTTGACAATAAGGCGCACCTGATTATAAGGCGCACCCCCAAAATTGTACACAAAACTCAGATTTTGTTCTTATACTTCTTTACTATATTACTAGTCACATTATAAGGCGCAGGGGTCTCAGTCTGGGAAAAAAGTATCGCCTTATAGTCCGACAAATATGGTACCTGTCCGCATGCAAAACTTGAGGGTCCTAGGTCCCTCCGTTGAAACGCTATTGTGGTAGCGTACATACCTACACACAAACACACACATACATAGTCAGAACACACAGTAGTGTACATACCTACACACACAAACACAGTCAGGAACACACATACATAGTTACACACAAACACACAACACACACAGTAGTGTACATACCTACACACAAACACACACATACATACATCAGAACACACAGTAGTGTACATACCTACACACAAACACATACATACATAGTCAGAACACACAGTAGTGTACATACCTACACACACACACATACATACATAGAACACACAGTAGTGTACATACTTACACACAAACACATACATACATAGTCAGAACACACAGTAGTGTACATACCTACACACAAACACATACATACATAGTCAGAACACACAGTAGTGTACATACCTACACACAAACACATACATACATAGTCAGAACACAGTGTACGTACATACCTACACACAAACACATACATACATAGTCAGAACACACAGTAGTGTACATACTTACACACAAACACACACATACATCAGTCAGAACACACAGTAGTGTACATACCTACACACAAACACACACTTACATAGTCAGAACACACAGTAGTGTACGTACATACCTACACACAAACACATACATACATAGTCAGGAACACACAGTAGCGTACATACATAGTACACACAAACACACACATACATAGTCAGAACACACAGTAGCGTACATACCTACACACAAACACACACTTACATAGTCAGAACACACAGTAGCGTACATACCATACCTACACACAAACACACACATACATAGTCAGGAACACACAGTAGCGTACATACCTACACACAAACACACACATACATAGTCAGAACACACAGTAGCGTACATACCTACACACAAACACACACTTACATAGTCAGAACACACAGTAGTGTACGTACATACTTACACACAAACACACACATACATAGTCAGAACACACAGTAGCGTACATACCTACACACAAACACACACATACATAGTCAGAACACACAGTAGTGTACGTACATACCTACACACAAACACACACATACATAGTCAGAACACACAGTAGTGTACATACCTACACACAAACACACACATACATAGTCAGAACACACAGTAGCGTACATACCTACACACAAACACATACATACATAGTCACAAACACACAGTTAGCGTACATACCTACACACAAACACGACACATACATAGTCAGAACACACACAGTAGTGTACATACCTACACACAAACACACATACATACATTGTCAGAACACACAGTAGTGTACATACCTACACACAAACACATACATACATAGTCAGGAACACACAGTAGCGTACATACCTACACACAAACACACACTTACATAGTCAGGAACACACAGTAGCGTACATACCTACACACAAACACATGAGATCAAAACTCCACTGAAAACATTAAGCAGCGCTCACTTCGCAGCTGCTTAACAATAAGGTTACTGTAATTTACGGACTGTAAGCCATCCTCTCCCCCCTCCCTCTTCTCCCCTCTCTGTCTTTCCCAGACTGAGACCCCTGTGCCTTATTATGTGACTGATAATATTGTAGGAAAAATATAATAACAAAATCTGTATTTTTGTAAACATTTGGGGGTGTGTATTATAATAATTAATAAAGGGGCGCCTTATAGTCCGAAATATACAAAACAGTGTGAAAATAGGGGAAACGTCACACAGGCAGATTACAGTAAGAGCGACAAATGGCTTTCCCAGCAGTATATGTCAAAATATACAATAACAAAAATAGGAGGGTGTCAAAACATACAACAATAAAAATAGGTTAGGTAGTGGAACCCATATCAGACTTACCAGTATATGTCAAAACATACAACAATAAAAATAGGTTAGGTAGGGGAACCCATATCAGACATACCAGTATATGTCAAAACATACAACAATAAAAATAGGTTAGGTAGGGGGAACCCATATCAGACATACCAGTATATGTCAAAACATACAACAATAAAAATAGGTTAGGTAGGGGAACCCATATCAGACTTACCAGTATATGTCAAAACATACAACAATAAAAATAGGTTAGGTAGGGGAACCCATATCAGACATACCAGTATATGTCAAAACATACAACAATAAAAATAGGTTAGGTAGGGGAACCCATATCAGACATACCAGTATATGTCAAAACATACAACAATAAAAATAGGTTAGGTAGGGGAACCCATATCAGACATACCAGTATATGTCAAAACATACAACAATAAAAAATAGGTTAGGTAGGGGAACCCATATCAGACATACCAGTATATGTCAAAACATACAACAATAAAAATAGGTTAGGTAGGGGAACCCATATCAGACATACCAGTATATGTCAAAACATACAACAATAAAAATAGGTTAGGTAGGGGGAACCCATATCAGACTTACCAGTATATGTCAAAACATACAACAATAAAAATAGGTTTAGGTAGGGGGACAAAAAAAAAAAAAAAAAAAAAAAAAAAAACCCATATCAGACTTACCAGTATGACACTGTCACCTTTCCTAGATTTTTCGTAATCATCCTGATCACTGGGAAGCACTATTTGAAAGCTGCTGCCGTCTCGTTGAGCAAATCCGTATTTCTGAAATGATAGAAATAACATCACTTTTTTGTGTGTGACAATATAATATGTACAGCGCAAAATAATATTGTCATCTGATTTAATTGGCTGAAAGCAAATACAAAAGTATAATTACCAGTTTTATAATGTCCCTTGTATCAGTTTAAAAACAAATTGTTTAAAAAAGATCTACATAAATTAAACTTCCAACCCAAATTATAGTTATATGTAACGTAGCCTACATAGTAGGATGGGCGCTATATATAATTGTTCCTCATTATTATTATATTAAGCACTTATTATGCCCCACACATGGCCGACAGGCCAAAGAGGGCGTAAACCATTATTTCCGATTATTAAAGTAAGTGTAAACATTTTATACTATTAAATTGTATCCAGACAGTCAATCTTAAACAATACAATTATCTAAAGAGGGATGGAGAGTCAGAGGTGAATGTATAGGAGATGTGGAGATGGGATCAGAGAAGACCCCATTCTTCTTCTTCCTCTTGCATATACCATCCTCCATCAACAAGTTGATGATTATAACGCTTAGTACCTAGGAGGCTTCCAAATCAACAGTACACTTGTGTAAATCAGTTGCTGCCCAGATGATCAGCTTGAAAGAGAGACTTACCAATAAACTTGCATGTAGTTGTCAAAGAAATCAAACAATTTTACAGTTGGTGTTGGATTGGACACGCTGTCCTTAGCACTGCTGTATCTATTGCCCTGAGTCCACCTTTTATGTGTGATGCAGAGGAGACATGGCAGCACCACACTTCACAAGTTGATGTTGGATTGGACACACTGTCCTTAGCACTGCTGTATCTATTAAGCCCTCTGGTCCCTTTTTGTGTTGCAGAGGAGCCATGACTGCCCACCCTCACGATTGGATGTTTGGTGATTGACACTCTTTCCTTGCACTGCTGTATCTATTGCCCTGATTCCACCGTTTTATTGTATGCAGAGGCTCGGGACTTATGCGTCACCCATCTTACACAAGTTCTGGTTGGTTGATTGGTACGATCTGTCATAAGAAAAAAGACAATCAAGCCTGGATAGCACGCTTGGTATCTATTGCCACTGCGAGTCCATCCTTTATATTGATGTGTGATGCAGAGGAGGACTATCACTTGTCATTGAGCGGACCGACACTGTCTACTAGTTGTTTCGGGGGGTATGGCGCGTCCTCTCCCTGTTCCTACACTCGCTGTGTGGCTTGTGCGCGCTGATAAGAAACAAAACCCTTGTTATGTGTATGCGAAGGGTGGACATACTGAACCGTCTTGTCACAGTGTGTTGAATTGACAGGACGCGCGTGTCCTTACACTTCTGGTATCTATTCCGAAGACTCATCCTTGTTATGTGTGATGCAGATGAGACTGACTGCACCACAATCACAAGTTTGGGTGGTACGGTTGGTCACGGAGGATTAGCACTGAAAACCTATGTACTGTAGTCGGAAGCCTAGCTACTGGGAGAACGTCATAA
>CM065683.1:73120291-73162408 GCA_017654935.2 Phymorhynchus buccinoides
GTGTGTGTCAGGCTGCTGATGGTCACTTGTTATGTGTCAGGCTGCTGATGGTCACTTGTTATGTGTCAGGCTGCTGATGGTCACTTGTTGTGTGTGTCAGTCTGCTGATGGTCACTTGTTGTGTGTGTCAGGCTGCTGATGGTCACTTGTTGTGTGTCAGGCTGCTGATGGTCACTTGTTGTGTGTGTCAGGCTGGTGATGATCACTTGTTGTGTGTGCATGTACCAGGCTGCTGATGGTCAATTGTTGTGTGTGCATGTACCAGGCTGCTGATGATCACTTGTTGTGTGTGCATGTACCAGGCTGCTGATGGTCAATTGTTGTGTGTGCATGTACCAGGCTGCTGATGGTCACTTGTTGTGTGTGCATGTACCAGGCTGGTGATGATCACTTGTTGTGTGTGCATGTACCAGGCTGCTGATGATCACTTGTTGTGTGTGCATGTACCAGGCTGCTGATGATCACTTGTTGTGTGTGCATGTACCAGGCTGGTGATGATCACTTGTTGTGTGTGCATGTACCAGGCTGCTGATGATCACTTGTTGTGTGTGCATGTACCAGGCTGCTGATGATCACTTGTTGTGTGTGCATGTACCAGGCTGCTGATGGTCACTTGTTGTGTGTGTCAGGCTGGTGATGATCACTTGTTGTGTGTGCATGTACCAGGCTGCTGATGGTCACTTGTTGTGTGTGCATGTACCAGGCTGCTGATGATCACTTGTTGTGTGTGCATGTACCAGGCTGCTGATGATCACTTGTTGTGTGTGTCAGGCTGCTGATGGTCACTTGTTGTGTGTGTCAGGCTGCTGATGGTCACTTGTTGTGTGTGCATGTACCAGGCTGCTGATGATCACTTGTTGTGTGTGCATGTACCAGGCTGCTGATGGTCACTTGTGTGTGTGTGTCAGGCTGCTGATGGTCACTTGTTGTGTGTGTCAGGCTGCTGGTGGTCACTTGTTGTGTGTGTCAGGCTGCTGATGGTCACTTGTTGTGTGTGTCAGGCTGCTGATGGTCACTTGTTGTGTGTGTCAGGCTGCTGATGGTCACTTGTTGTGTGTGCATGTGTCAGGCTGCTGATGGTCACTTGTTGTGTGTGTCAGGCTGCTGGTGGTCACTTGTTGTGTGTGTCAGGCTGCTGATGGTCACTTGTTGTGTGTGTCAGGCTGCTGATGGTCACTTGTTGTGTGTGCATGTGTCAGGCTGCTGATGGTCACTTGTTGTGTGTGTCAGGCTGCTGATGGTCACTTGTTGTGTGTGTGTCAGGCTGCTGATGGTCACTTGTTGTGTGTGTCAGGCTGCTGATGGTCACTTGTTGTGTGTCAGGCTGCTGATGGTCACTTGTTGTGTGTGCATGTACCAGGCTGCTGATGGTCACTTGTTGTGTGTGTCAGGCTGCTGGTGGTCACTTGTTGTGTGTGTCAGGCTGCTGGTGGTCACTTGTTGTGTGTGTCAGGCTGCTGATGGTCACTTGTTGTGTGCGCATGTTTCAGGCTGCTGATGGTCACTTGTTGTGTGTGCATGTGTCAGGCTGCTGATGGTCACTTGTTGTGTGTGCATGTGTCAGGCTGTTGATGGTCACTTGTTGTGTGTGCATGTGTCAGGCTGCTGATGGTCACTTGTTGTGTGTGTCAGGCTGCTGATGGTCACTTGTTGTGTGTGCATGTACCAGGCTGCTGGTGGGTGCCCCCAAGGCCCAGACGGCCCAGCCCGGCGTGGACAAGGGAGGGGCGGTGTACAGGTGCCGCACTGACCGGGTCAACTCCTGCCAGGAAATCCCCTTTGACCAGACAGGTATGTACGCTGAGCACAGGGCGGAATGACCCTTTAACTGTCTGTCCGTTTGTCTGTCTATCGGTCCGTCCGTCGGTCCGTTTATCCTCTTCGATTCTTGACATGAGATTTTTCACGAACTTTCCTGATTTCAGGACACTTTAAAGCCAGCAGGGCTGTTCTTGGGGTAAGTGTAAATCCACTGAGAAAGTGGGGAGGGTGGTGGGTGGTGTAGACTGGGAGTGACGGATGGAAGCATGATTCGAAGCAATCATGTCCCAGTTGCCATTCGAATCCACGAGCCAATCTAGCATGCTCATCCAACCACTACAACTAAACCACTTCATTCAAGTTCATCGGGATCGGCTCTATCCCAGGCTTGTTGGATTCTCCAAGCCAGCCATGTTTCCAGCACCGGCCAAACAACGCGCACGCCATGCCTTTGCCTACCATCCCTTTTCTTCAGTCTCTCTCTTCCTTCCCTCTTCCTGACCAGTACACGCACGCAACACGTGCGCCACCACTCTGCCAGCCCACCTTCCCCCACCTACCGCCTGCAGTACAGCCATAACGAGTTACTGGCTGTTCAACCTTCGAACCCTGACTCTGCCCTTGTCGCCTCGCTACGTCATCTGCGTATCATCAGCATATAGTAACAAAAAAGCCAAGTGTTCGTCCGTGTGTGTGTGTGTTGTGTTGTGATGTGTGTGTGTGTGTGTGGTGTGTGTGTGTGTTGTGTGTGTGTGTGTGTGTGTGTTTGTGTGTTTGTGTGTGTGTGTGTGTGTGTGTGTTGTGTGTGTTTGTGTGTGTGTGTGTGTGTGTGTTTGTGTGTGGTGTGTGTGTGTGTGTCTGTGTGTGTGTGAAAAAACAACGAAACGGGCCTTATAACTAACACCAGTTTTTTTCCCGGTTCGCTTAAATTTGCTGTGAGCCCCTGTGTATGGCAACGGCAACCGAGGCGGCCGTTTCATTTGCGCCTTTGGTGTTTGCAAAACGCGCATCCACCCGGCCTTTCGGCGCCCGTATCTCCGGTATTTCTGGACCGATGGCCTACAAACTTTGGCAGATGTTATGACCGGGGACGCTGACTATCAATGTGTCTAAACCGGAAAGCGAATCCAATTACTTAGGCGCATAACAGCAGCATGATGCAAAACGGGCCTTATAACTCCGCCGGTTTTCAACCGAATCGCGTCAAATTTGCTGTCAGGCTTGCTGTCACCGGGGCAAAGCCTGGCTGCAAATTAGAAGAAAAATGGTAAAAGAAAGCAACGGAAGATTTCTGTCGTCTGCTCCATTCCTCGCCCTCCCCCTTCACCTCCAAAACGGATGAGTATTTCTAACTTACTTTCTGTTCCCGTTGCTTCGCCCACAAAAGATGCTAACTTTATTGTTGCCCAGTTTAACCCCTGTTCCGTTGGTGTCTCACAGAAACGTTCTTCTATTAATTATTTCATTGTAGAGAACGATGTTGATATCTTCTGCATCACTGAATCCTGGCTTCTGCCTTCGGGTGATGAAGCTAAATGCGCTGATCTCTCTCCCCCTGGCTACAAAACCATCTCCTATCCTCGCTCTTCACGTGGCGGAGGCATTGCCTTTGTCGTGCGTGAAAAACTGTGCCTCCATCTCACCTCTACCTCCCTCTTCCCCTTTCCACACTCCTCCTTTGAACTGACCCAGCTCTCCGTTACTCTCCATCAGCACTGCCTACAGCTTTTCTGCCTCTACCGCCCCCCTCCCAACAGGAAAAACAAACTTTCGGACTCCCTCTTCCTCGACGAGTTTCCCTCTTTGCTGGAGCACTGCAACACTATCAGCGGTGTTCCAATCATCATGGGAGACTTCAACATTCATGTTGATGTCCCCACTGACCCCCTCACCCTCCGCTTCACCGCACTGCTGGATGACTTCGACCTGCACCAGGCTGTGACCTTCCCCACCCACCAGAAAGGTCACACCATTGACCTGGTTATTGTCAGGCGTGACGACGAAGACATCCTGCAGTCCACTGCTCCAGACTTCTTCCTGGACTTTTCCGACCATCACTGTGTTGTTTCCTGCCTCCGGTTATCTCGCCCTTCATGCTCTCCGGTGTATGCTGAGACCAGGAAGATCTCCTCCATTGACCTCACTGCCTTCATGTCTGACCTCAGGGCCAGACTGGACTCTTCTCTACAGCCTTCTGCCGACCAGCTCCACCACCTCCTGACCAGTCTACTCGACCTCCACGCCCCTGTCATCCGTCGCAAGATCTCCAGTAGGCCTCCATCGCCGTGGCACCTGCGATGACTCAGGCTAAACAAGAACGCCGCCGTGAAGAGCGCCAGTGGGTTAAGACTGGACTTGAAATTCACAAACAGATTTTTCGAGCCATGAACAAAATTGTGTCTGACATTATAGATAAGGCCAAATGCTCTTGTTTGAATGCCCAAATTTTCGCTTGTACTACTTCACGTCAATTGTTTAGCTTAGCCAACTCCCTCCTTGGTAAACCAAAGTCCACACCTCTACCTTCCTTTATCCCTGTGTCTGAACTCCCTCAACATTTCTCTGATTTTTTCACAGCAAGATAGCTACTATCCGCCAAAATCTGGATTCTCAATCTGCTCCACCATCAACTGTCCCTGATCCCTCCTTTTCTGGCAGTATGTGGTCTGAGTTCCGTTCTGTTTCCACTGAAGAGGTTAAGAAGATTTTGACCCAAACTCAGACTAAAACCTGTGAACTAGACCCTCTACCCTCATCTCTCTTCTCCCAGTGTCTTGATGATCTCCTTCCTTACTTTACATCCATCATCAATGATTCTCTTTGTTCTGGCCGCTTTCCATCTCATTTCAAATCTGCAGTTGTCAAACCTCTCTTAAAGAAACCTAGTCTTGATCCTGAAAATCTAAAGAATTATCGGCCTGTCTCTAATCTTTCATTCCTTTCTAAGCTCACGGAAAAGGTGGTTCTTAAACAGCTGTCTGACCATCTTCAGGTAAACGATCTTTTCTATCCAAACCAGTCTGCTTATCGAGCAGGTCACAGTACTGAGACAGCCCTCTTGAAGATAACGAACGACCTGCTCACTGCCTTGGATGAAAACAAGGTTTCTCTTCTCTCTCTCCTTGATCTTTCTGCAGCGTTTGATACTATTGACCACTCTATCCTCATTTCTAGACTTCACACCTCCTTTGGTCTATCTGGGGCTGTTCTTTCCTGGTTTTCTTCCTACCTCTCTGATCGCACACAGACAGTTGTTGTCAATGGTTCTTCATCTCTTCCAAAAGGTCTTCAGTTCGGTGTGCCCCAAGGTTCAGTCTTAGGCCCTATCCTTTTTGTTCTTTATACCCAACCTCTCTCCGCCATCATCAACCAGCATTCTCTTCTACATCATAGCTTTTCTGATGACAATCAGCTGTACATTTCTGCCCACCTGAGTCAGTTAGATCAAATGATTTCTTCTTCTAAGTTGTGCATCTCTGCTGTTAAAACATGGATGTTCTACAACAAACTGCAACTAAATGCTGAAAAGACAGAGATGATTCTTGTAGCCTCTAACCACACAATTAAAACTCAGGTTCTCCCAGGTTCTGTCGACATTGATGGCACTGAGATCAAGCTATCGGCATCCGTCCGCAATCTAGGTGTTACTTTGGACCAAACCCTTTCTTTCAAACAGCATGTTTCCAATGTTTGCAAGTCTTGCTATCTAGAACTTCGAAGAATTAGTTCAATCCGCCGTTTCCTCTCTCAAGATGCCCTGAAGACTCTAGTATGTGCTTTTGTTCTGTCTCGCCTTGACTACTGTAACTCACTTCTTGCTGGCTGTCCATCAACTCTCATCTCTAAGCTCCAACGGGTCCAGAATAATGCTGCTCGTCTCATTTCTCGCTCCCCTAGGTACGATCATATCACTCCGGTTCTTCGTTCCCTACATTGGCTCCCAGTTCAATCACGTATTGACTACAAAATTCTCCTCCTTGTCTTCAAGTCACTGAATGATCAAGCTCCCTTATATCTCTCTGATCTTCTTCATCTCTATGTCCCAGCTCGCCAACTACGTTCGTCTTCTGATTCTCGTCTCCTTTCCCTTCCCTCCATCCGTCTCAAATCTGCTGGCCAACGTTCTTTTTCCTGTCAAGCACCATCTCTTTGGAATTCTCTGCCTTCTCCTCTCCGACACTCCAACTCAGTCTCCTCATTCAAAACCTCTCTTAAAACCCATCTTTTTCCTGCTGCACCCTAAATATTTGATCAGTTGTCTATCGTTGTGTGCACGTGAGGGAAGATTGAATAAGAGGTTTTGTGCTGTGTTTTGTGTGTGTGTGTGTGTGTGTGTGTGTGTGTGTGTGTGTGTGTGTGTGTGTGTGTGTGTGTGTGTGTGTGTGTTGTGTGTGCTTTGTGTGTGTTTGTGTGTGTGTGTGTGCATGTGTGTGTGTGCGTGTGTGTGTCTGTGTGTGTGTCTGCGTTTGTACGTTGTGTGTGCACGATGTGTGTGTGTGCGTTGTGTGTGTGTATGCGTGTGTTGTGTGTGAAGGTGTTTTGTATGTGTGTTGGTGTATGTGGTCAGTCTGTGCGGCTCGGTTGCTGTGGCTTACTGAATGGGGGATGAACGAGTCGGTGTCGATAAATGTGTGTGTGTGTGTGTGTGTGTGTGTGTGTGTGTGTGTGTGTGTGTGTGTGTGTGTAGAGTGAGCGTGAGAGTGAGAGAGAGAGAGTGAGAGCGAGAGAGCGAGAGAGTGAGAGAGAGAGAGAGAGAGAGTTGCTTTGTATATGCGTTCTTGCTGGTTGGTGTCATTCTTGAATGCTGTTTTTGTTGTCTATTTGTTGATGAATAATTGATTGTAAAGCGCTTTGGGCTCATCTGAGGTAAAGCGCTATATAAATGTACTATTATTATTAATATTATTATTATTATTATTATTATTATTATTATTATTATTATTATTCATTCGTTCATTTGTTCGTCTATTCATCCATCCATACATCTATCTATCTATCCATCCATGCATTCATTCATTCATTCATTCATTTGTCCATTTGTTCGTCTATTCATCCATCCACACATCTATCTATCTATCCATTAATTAATTAATTCATTCATTAATTCGTCCATCTGTTTGTCTATTCATCCATCCATCCATCTATCTATATATCCATACATTCATTCATTCATTCATTCGTCCATTTGTTCGTCTATTCATCCATCTATCCATCTATCTATCTATCCATACACTCATTCATTCATTCATTCATTGATTCGTCCATTTGTGCGTCTATTCATCCATCCATACATCTATCTATCTATCCATACATTCATTCCTTCATTCGTCCATTTGTTCATCCATCCATCCATCCATCCATCCATCCATCCATCCATCCATCCATCCATCCATCCATCCATCCATCCATCCATTCATCCATCCATTCGTTCATCCCGTGGTCCATCTATCGATGAACATCATTTTATTAATCAATACTGCACCATTGTGGAACAAATTACCAACTGATATGAAACACGCACCAAATGCTAACATTTAAAAATAAATAAATGAATGACTGGTAATATGTTGTTGTTTTTGACGTACCCTGGCTAAAAGACTCCAGGGATCATCCCAACAGCCGAAGTACTTTAACACTATGGTACAAATGCATCAGCTAGGGATGAGAACATTACGTGTGTGACCGTTTTTTATTACCCCGCCACATGGGCAGCCACACTCGGTCTTCGGGGGAGCTGGGAATATAAAAAATTGAAATTGAGAAATGATGATTAAAAAACCTGAGTGCACGATAAACCTTGTACATAGCAAACGATACAGTCCAGGATGGGACATTTGAAAGCCTAACTGCTATGTTTAGTCCCTACATCCTAAGCTAACCTAACTAAACTAATCCACGAGTTACCAAGTCTTTGATTCCCGCAGGTAACAAACGGATATGGGACCGGTCGGGCCAGAAGGACTCGGAGAACAAATCGCACCAGTGGTTTGGAGCCACTGTGCAGAGCTCGGGGGAAAATGGCGTCATTGTGGTAAGTCTGTTAGCTTAACAAATCGCACCAGTGGTTTGGAGCCACCGTGCAGAGCTCGGGGGGAAATGGCGTCATTGTGGTAAGTCTGTTAGCTTAACAAATCGCACCAGTGGTTTGGAGCCACCGTGCAGAGCTCGGGGGAAAATGGCGTCATTGTGGTAAGTCTGTTAGCTTAACAAATCGCACCAGTGGTTTGGAGCCACCGTGCAGAGCTCGGGGGAAAATGGCGTCATTGTGGTAAGTCTGTTAGTTTAATAACAAAGTGTAGGTGGCACATGCCTCCTTGTTCATAACAAGCAAAACAAACATCACAACAACTTCAACAACAACGTTGCAATGCAACACAAACATAACAACAGTTACAACAACAACGTTGCAATGCAAAACAAACATCACAACAGCTACAACAACAACGTTACAATGCAAAACAAACATCACAACAACTTCAACAAGAACGTTGCAATGCAACACAAACATCACAACAGCTACAACAACAACGTTGCAATGCAAAACAAACATCACAACAGCTACAACAACAACGTTACAATGCAAAACAAACATCACAACAACTTCAACAAGAACGTTGCAATGCAACACAAACATCACAACAGCTACAACAACAACGTTACAATGCAAAACAAACATCACAACAGCTACAACAACAACGTTACAATGCAAAACAAACATCACAACAGCTACAACAACAACGTTACAATGCAAAAACCACCATAACAACAGCTTCAACAACAACGTTACAATGCAAAAACCAACATCACAACAGCTTCAACAACAACGTTGCAATGCAAAACCAACATCACAACAGCTACTACAACAACGGCTTAGCCAATTTAGACAATCCCTCATTGGGTTGTCTTTGAAACCCTTGTAGTATATAATGCTTCAAATTTTGATAGCTAGCCTTCCTTTTGCTTAAAAACCCCCAAACAAACAACGTCATGAAAATAAAACAATCATCCTTTTCTTCTTCTATCACCCAGACAGTTTCCTGTAATTAAATTATGAATATAATTATGAGCTATGATATCTACAATTTCGTTGGTGATATGCATTTTGATGAGCTCCCATATTAATACGTAACTAGCATAATAGGAAGAAAGATTCTTGCATTTGTGTGTGTATGTGTGTGTGCGTGTGCGCGTGCGTGTGCGTGTGTGTGTGTGTGTGTGTGTGTGTGTGTGTGTGTGTGCGCGCGCGTGTGTGTTAGAATGTTGCTGCAAAATTTCACACACGTGCGCGCGCAGATGCAAAGACGGGCGCGCGCACACACAAAGTTGCAAAAAATGTTATAAACACCGCATTCCTGCACTTATAGTAATACCCAGACCCTAGATTTTCGCTACCCTTCTTTATACAATCTTTGTAATGCTTACAAAGCGGTCCTGTCAAAGGAGGCACAGATTTTAACGGTTTACATGCCCCCCCCCCCCCCCTCCCCCTTCTTCATACAATCTTTGTAATGCTAACAAAGCAGTCCTGTCAAAAGAGGCACAGATTTTAACGGTTTATATCCTCCACCCCCTTCTTCATACAATCTTTGCAATGCTTACACAGCGGTCCTGTCTAAGGAGGCACAGATTTTAACGGTTTATATCCTCCACCCCCTTCTTCATACAATCTTTGCAATGCTTACACAGCGGTCCTGTCTAAGGAGGCACAGATTTTAACGGTTTATATCCTCCACCCCCTTCTTCATACAATCTTTGCAATGCTTACACAGCGGTCCTGTCTAAGGAGGCACAGATTTTAACGGTTTATATCCTCCACCCCCTCCCCTCTGGCTGTCGTGTTTCTGCTTCTCTCCCACATTCTTGCACATTTAAAGACCGCTACGTTTGCTTACAATCCATGTCCCATATGTTCTTCTAGAGAGCGGGAGGACGTTAAGCATAATAGACCTTACAATACACTTTTATAATAATGGCTTTCGTTTAATGAACTCTTATGCAGATGTACCTAGCAGTTGAAATAGTCCCGAATGTAGCTGATATTGTGGCTGTTTACCCTTCAATGTTTTCCTGGGTCATATCTCCTGATACGCTACATTGCTTTTGACGATGTTAATATGTATTCACTTGATTGTTTTCCTGGGTCATATCTCCTGATACGCTACATTGCTGTTGACGATGTTAGTATGTATCCACTTCATTGTTTTCCTGGGTCCTATCTCCTGATACGCTACATTGCTGTTGACGATGTCAGTATGTATCCACTTCATTGTTTTCCTGTGTCCTATCTCCTGATACGCTACATTGCTGTTGACGATGTCAGTATGTATCCACTTCATTGTTTTCCTGGGTCCTATCTCCTGATACGCTACATTGCTGTTGACGATGTCAGTATGTATCCACTTCATTGTTTTCCTGGGTCCTATCTCCTGATACGCTACATTGCTGTTGACGATGTTAGTATGTATCCACTTCATTGTTTTCCTGGGTCCTATCTCCTGATACGCTACATTGCTGTTGACGATGTTAGTATGTATCCACTTCATTGTTTTCCTGGGTCATATCTCCTGATGCGCTACATTGCTGTTGACGATGTTAGTATGTATCCACTTCATTGTTTTCCTGTGTCCTATCTCCTGATACGCTACATTGCTGTTGACGATGTTAGTATGTATCCACTTCATTGTTTTCCTGGGTCCTATCTCCTGATACGCTACATTGCTTTTGACGATGTTAGTATGTATTCACTTCATTGTTTTCCTGGGTCATATCTCCTGATACGCTACATTGCTTTTGACGATGTTAGTATGTATTCACTTCATTGTTTTCCTGGGTCCTATCTCCTGATACGCTACATTGCTGTTGACGATGTTAGTATGTATCCACTTCATTGTTTTCCTGGGTCCTATCTCCTGATACGCTACATTGCTTTTGACGATGTTAGTATGTATTCACTTCATTGTTTTCCTGGGTCCTATCTCCTGATACGCTACATTGCTGTTGACGATGTTAGTATGTATCCACTTCATTGTTTTCCTGGGTCCTATCTCCTGATACGCTACATTGCTTTTGACGATGTTAGTATGTATTCACTTCATTGTTTTCCTGGGTCATATCTCCTGATACGCTACATTGCTGTTGACGATGTTAGTATGTATTCACTTCATTGTTTTCCTGGGTCCTATCTCCTGATACGCTACATTGCTTTTGACGATGTTAATATGTATTCACTTCATTGTTTTCCTGGGTCATATCTCCTGATACGCTACATTGCTGTTGACGATGTCAGTATGTATCCACTTCATTGTTTTCCTGGGTCATATCTCCTGATACGCTACATTGCTTTTGACGATGTTAGTATGTATTCACTTCATTGTTTTCCTGGGTCATATCTCCTGATGCGCTACATTGCTGTTGACGATGTTAGTATGTATCCACTTCATTGTTTTCCTGGGTCATATCTCCTGATACGCTACATTGCTGTTGACGATGTTAGTATGTATTCACTTCATTGTTTTCCTGGGTCCTATCTCCTGATACGCTACATTGCTGTTGACTGTTGACGATGTTAGTATGTATCACTTCATTGTTTTCCTGGGTCCTATCTCCTGATACGCTACATTGCTGTTGACGATGTTAGTATGTATCCACTTCATTGTTTTCCTGGGTCATATCTCCTGATACGCTACATTGCTGTTGACGATGTTAGTATGTATCCACTTCATTGTTTTCCTGGGTCATATCTCCTGATACGCTACATTGCTTTTGACGATGTTAATATGTATTCACTTCATTTTTAGTTCCCGAGCGAAGCTTCGGGAAGTATTGTATTTGTTTTCTATTCTTCTACAATATCCATTATATGCCTGATGTATGTTAAAATTAAATTTTAAATATGTCCTCAATTTAATGCAAATGATAACCGGTTTCATGCCCTATGCTGCATTGATTTGCCATGTTCTATAAATACAAGAGTCCATGAGTGCATCGATTGTCTTCTGATGAAAAGGTAACAAAGAAGCCGGTCAGTGCTATGCTGCATTTATTTGCCATGTTGTATACAAACAAGATTCGACAAGTGCATCGATTGTCTTCTGATAAAAAAAGTAACAAAGAAGCCGGTCAGTGCTATGCTTTTACAAAGATGGTTTCTCTCTCTCTCTCTCTGAAAATGATAAACATCATCAAGCCTGTGTGATTCGGTGGAAACTTATTGATTGTTAGATGTTCTTTTGGGGTACTTTCTTTTCCAAACAGTTGTTGGTTTCCCATTCAATGGTTGGTGATGGTGAGTTTAACGTCCAGTTACTCATTGACTATCGCAGCTAATGCTCACCCCCCCCCCCCCCCATATAAGGGCTGACCAACCGTCATTCAATGCTCGAGCAGATCCTGGAGGTACTGCAATGCCAGGTCTGATGTAAGTTAGTAACTAATTCATTCATGGCTTGACCTAGAGGCTGCTTAAGAGTATGTTTCTTGGTTAAGATATTTTATTTAAAACACGCCGATGTTCTGGCTCCCTGAGCTGTTAATGATTAAAATTTTCAGGACCACTTTTAAATACCCCCAGAAACAAGAGTGTTTAAAATTCGTGGAAGGTAATTTATAACGTTATATTTACAAAAGGGTAATCTTTAATTGTCCAAAATTTGTAAAAGCGAAAGCCAAACTTGTCGCATCGACTTCCGAGGAGGCCGATACTGTAGGTTTATGATAAGTTTGAATATTAAGATCTGTGGGGGATCCCTATCAGACTGGATTAAAAATTACAATCCCGCGGACTCCAGAGGCACTGAACATATGAGGCCGAGTCCCGGTGTTAGTATGAATGTTTATGTTTTACGTCCTCTCGGATAAAGAACCATATGGGACATTTCTTTTGATAAAGTTACTTTTTATTTTCTTGTTAGTAAGAAGAAATAATGTTTGCCCTCCAATCATCCTCTCACAGGGGCGGAGCAGAATGATTCGTAGGGGGGGGGGGGGGGGGGGGGGCACGCCGGGGGTCCAGGGAGCTGTATAGGTTCCGGGTTGAGAGGCCTGTTGGGGGGGCCCAGGGGGCGAAGTCATCGGAAACAATTGCAATTTAGTGATTATTAAGGCAAAAATCGAGTCAATTTCTTATTTTCACCCTTGTATAAGGTATAGAGGGGGGGGGGGGGGGGACCCCAGGGTGGGTGGGTAATCTACCCTCTCTCTCTCTCTCTCTCTCTCTCTCTCTCTCTCTCTCTCTCTCTCTCTCTCTCTCTCTCTCTCTCTCTCTCTCTCTCTCTCTGATGAAAGTTCGTTTAACGCCCTCCGGCCTGGAACAGGCACACATGGGACATAATAACTATAAAGATAGTGGGACGATCCTGGAGGTACTGCTGTACCAGGAAATTCCCGAAGTTTTTTTTATATAATCAAGATAGTTACATATAAAAACTGTCTCTGTGTCTGTCTGTCTGTCTGTCTGTCTCTCTCTCTCTCTCTCTCTCTCTCTCTCTCTCGCTTTTTGTAGCCCCAGTTCTTACATAACGTGACTGCTTTAGAATGGGACGAGCCGTTTGCATTGTCCAGTCTGTGTGTGTGTGTGTGTGTGTGTGTGTGTGCAACCGAAATGTGTTCCACTTCATAGCGCCTAAACCACTGAACCAATCTGAACGAATCTTGGCAGATTGTTCCTTAGGGTGCCTAGATGCTGCACGTAATATTTGGAAGGGGCCAATAGAACAGTGAGAGAGAGAGCTGAGGGGGCTCCGAAAACAAGTACTCATTGTTTCAAAAGTATTGTTGTTAGACCACTCTAGCCATGTATTTTCATGATCAGCATCATTGGGGGAACGCAGTGGAAGACAATTTGAAGGGGCCAAATGGACAGTGAGAGTGAGAGCCAGCAGAGGTTTTTTTTTCTGTCTGTCCCAAGGATATCTCCCGAACCGCTTGACAGAGTTGCTTCAAATGTTGTGTGCTGATGTGTCACCAAGAGAGGAAGGCATCCCAGCATAAGTTATCGCTGTCGTGACCTTGACCTTGGAAACCCAAAATCTTTAAGGGGCCATATCTTCTACACTGTTGGACTTACATTCTTCAAACTTGGCATGCAGGTGCATTGGCTTGTGATAATTCTGATGATGGGGTACCGATCAATGTCAATGCTAAGGACATCGGTAGACCTTGAAAATGGTTGGGATTTAAAAATTGATGTTTTAGTCATATTTGCAAAAATTTTCTTGACAGATGCGCTTCAGATTAGACCATTAAACCTATATAAATTCGTGATCAGCATTAATACAAGTGCAAGCACGCACGCGGGAGAGTGTGTGTGTGTTGCTGTTACTGGGACTCCGTTTGCATGGCGTTGCCATCTTGTTTTGTTTGATGCAGCTTGAAATCGAAGCAACAATTCTTTGTTTAAAAAAAAAGCAAAAGCGAAACAACACCCAAGGCTGTTGCTTCCGGAGTAATTTATTTTTGTATAGCCCTGGGTCACAGAAGGTTGAAGGATTTCCCTGGTACACGTATAGCTTCCGGGGGTGAATCACTGGTAATATAGAACAGGCCCCGGGGGTGAATCACTGGTAATATAGCACAGGCCTCGGGGGTGAATCACTGGTAATATAGCACAGGCCCCGGGGGTGAATCACTGGTAATATAGCACAGGCCCCGGGGGTGAATCACTGGTAATATAGCACAGGCCCCGGGGGTGAATCACTGGTAATATAGCACAGGCCCCGGGGGTGAATCACTGGAAATATAGCACAGGCCCCGGGGGTGAATCACTGGTAATATAGCACAGGCCCCGGGGGTGAATCACTGGTAATATAGAACAGGCCCTGGGGGTGAATCACTGGTAATATAGCACAGGCCCCGGGGGTGAATCACTGGTAATATAGCACAGGCCCCGGGGGTGAATCACTGGTAATATAGCACAGGCCCCGGGACTTCTCTTTGTTCGAAAGCAATTACGGTAGGGTGTGTGAAGGGAGTGTGTGTGCGTGTGTGTGTGTGTGTGTGTGTGTGTGTGTGTGTGTGTGTGTGTGTGTGTGTGTGTGTGTGTGTGTGTGTGTGTGTGTGTGTGTGTGTGTGTGTGTGTGTGTGTGTGTGTGTGTGTTGTGTGTGTGTGTGTGTGTGTGTGTGTGTGTGTGTGCATTAGGAGGGGAGGGGTTGCTGTAAAGAGGAGATGGGGGCTTTGACAAGATATAGGGTGGGTGGAATGAGGTCGATGTTGGCTGAGGAGGGGGGGGAGGGGTGTGGTGGTGTGTGATCTGAACGGGATGACCTCAGATGACCCCAGTTTCTTCCCCGCCCTACCCCTCCTCGCCCTGTCTCGTCATTGTCCTCACTTTCGCTCAGTTCTATTCGATCTTATCTGGGCTTTGAAATGAGAAGGGGCGGAAGGTTGCCATCACTGTGTGGGAGCTATGGGGATGAGAGAGGGGGCCTGGCTACAATGCTCTGTAGTAGGGGAGCGATGGGGATGAGAGAGGGGGCCTGGCTACAATGCTCTGTAATAGGGGAGCGATGGGGATGAGAGAGGGGACCTGGCTACAATGCTCTGTAGTAGGGGAGCGATGGGGATGAGAGAGGGGACCTGGCTACAATGCTCTGTAATAGGGGAGCGATGGGGATGAGAGAGGGGACCTGGCTACAATGCTCTGTAGTAGGGGAGCGATGGGGATGAGAGAGGGGTCCTGGCTACAATGCTCTGTAATAGGGGAGCGATGGGGATGAGAGAGGGGACCTGGCTACAATGCTCTGTAGTAGGGGAGCGATGGGGATGAGAGAGGGGTCCTGGCTACAATGCTCTGTAGTAGGGGAGCGATGGGGATGAGAGAGGGGTCCTGGCTACAATGCTCTGTAATAGGGGAGCGATGGGGATGAGAGAGGGGTCCTGGCTACAATGCTCTGTAATAGGGGAGCGATGGGGATGAGAGAGGGGACCTGGCTACAATGCTCTGTAGTAGGGGAGCGATGGGGATGAGAGAGGGGGCCTGGCTACAATGCTCTGTAGTAGGGGAGCGATGGGGATGAGAGAGGGGGCCTGGCTACAATGCTCTGTAGTAGGGGAGCGATGAGGATGAGAGAGGGGTCCTGGCTACAATGCTCTGTAGTAGGGGAGCGATGGGGATGAGAGAGGGGGCCTGGCTACAATGCTCTGTAATAGGGGAGCGATGGGGATGAGAGAGGGGACCTGGCTACAATGCTCTGTATGCTCTGTAGGGGAGCGATGGGGATGAGAGAGGGGTCCTGGCTACAATGCTCTGTAATAGGGGAGCGATGGGGATGAGAGAGGGGACCTGGCTACAATGCTCTGTAATAGGGGAGCGATGGGGATGAGAGAGGGGACCTGGCTACAATGCTCTGTAATAGGGGAGCGATGGGGATGAGAGAGGGGGCCTGGCTACAATGCTCTGTAGTAGGGGAGCGATGGGGATGAGAGAGGGGTCCTGGCTACAATGCTCTGTAATAGGGGAGCGATGGGGATGAGAGAGGGGACCTGGCTACAATGCTCTGTAGTAGGGGAGCGATGGGGATGAGAGAGGGGGCCTGGCTACAATGCTCTGTAGTAGGGGAGCGATGGGGATGAGAGAGGGGTCCTGGCTACAATGCTGAGAGAGGGGGCCTGTATGTAGGGGAGCGATGGGGATGAGAGAGGGGTCCTGGCTACAATGCTCTGTAGTAGGGGAGCGATGGGGATGAGAGAGGGGACCTGGCTACAATGCTCTGTAATAGGGGAGCGATGGGGATGAGAGAGGGGGCCTGGCTACAATGCTCTGTAGTAGGGGAGCGATGGGGATGAGAGAGGGGTCCTGGCTACAATGCTCTGTAGTAGGGGAGCGATGGGGATGAGAGAGGGGGACCTGGCTACAATGCTCTGTAATAGGGGAGCGATGGGGATGAGAGAGGGGTCCTGGCTACAATGCTCTGTAGTAGGGGAGCGATGGGGATGAGAGAGGGGCTACAATGCTCTGTAGTAGGGGAGCGATGGGGATGAGAGAGGGGTCCTGGCTACAATGCTCTGTAATAGGGGACCTGGGATGCTCTGGAGGGGAGCGATGGG
The DNA here is from genome assembly GCA_017654935.2 of Phymorhynchus buccinoides. Taxonomy (NCBI): domain Eukaryota; kingdom Metazoa; phylum Mollusca; class Gastropoda; order Neogastropoda; family Raphitomidae; genus Phymorhynchus; species Phymorhynchus buccinoides. The sequence goes on from CM065683.1 coordinate 73,137,096, forward strand.
GATGAGAGAGGGGTCCTGGCTATGCTCAATGCTCTGTGCTCTGTAGTAGGGGAGCGATGGGGATGAGAGAGGGGTCCTGGCTACAATGCTCTGTAGTAGGGGAGCGATGGGGATGAGAGAGGGGTCCTGGCTACAATGCTCTGTAATAGGGGAGCGATGGGGATGAGAGAGGGGACCTGGCTACAATGCTCTGTAGTAGGGGAGCGATGGGGATGAGAGAGGGGTGCCTGGCTACAATGCTCTGTAGTAGGGGAGCGATGGGGATGAGAGAGGGGTCCTGGCTACAATGCTCTGTAGTAGGGGAGCGATGGGGATGAGAGAGGGGTCCTGGCTACAATGCTCTGTAATAGGGGAGCGATGGGGATGAGAGAGGGGTCCTGGCTACAATGCTCTGTAGTAGGGGAGCCTGAGGGGTCCTGGCTACAATGCTCTGTAGTAGGGGAGCGATGGGGATGAGAGAGGGGACCTGGCTACAATGCTCTGTAATAGGGGAGCGATGGGGATGAGAGAGGGGTCCTGGCTACAATGCTCTGTAATAGGGGAGCGATGGGGATGAGAGAGGGGGCCTGGCTACAATGCTCAATGCTCTGTAATAGGGGAGCGATGGGGATGAGAGAGGGGACCTGGCTACAATGCTCTGTAGTAGGGGAGCGATGGGGATGAGAGAGGGGTCCTGGCTACAATGCTCTGTAATAGGGGAGCGATGGGGATGAGAGAGGGGTCCTGGCTACAATGCTCTGTAATAGGGGAGCGATGGGGATGAGAGAGGGGTCCTGGCTACAATGCTCTGTAATAGGGGAGCGATGGGGATGAGAGAGGGGGCCTGGCTACAATGCTCTGTAATAGGGGAGCGATGGGGATGAGAGAGGGGTCCTGGCTACAATGCTCTGTAATAGGGGAGCGATGGGGATGAGAGAGGGGGTCCTGGCTACAATGCTCTGTAATAGGGGAGCGATGGGGATGAGAGAGGGGTCCTGGCTACAATGCTCTGTAATAGGGGAGCGATGGGGATGAGAGAGGGGGCCTGGCTACAATGCTCTGTAATAGGGGAGCGATGGGGATGAGAGAGGGGACCTGGCTACAATGCTCTGTAGTAGGGGAGCGATGGGGATGAGAGAGGGGTCCTGGCTACAATGCTCTGGAGCGATGGGGATGAGAGAGGGGACCTGGCTACAATGCTCTGTAGTAGGGGAGCGATGGGGATGAGAGAGGGGGACCTGGCTACAATGCTCTGTAATAGGGGAGCGATGGGGATGAGAGAGGGGACCTGGCTACAATGCTCTGTAATAGGGGAGCGATGGGGATGAGAGAGGGGTCCTGGCTACAATGCTCTGTAATAGGGGAGCGATGGGGATGAGAGAGGGGACCTGGCTACAATGCTCTGTAGTAGGGGAGCGATGGGGATGAGAGAGGGGTCCTGGCTACAATGCTCTGTAGTAGGGGAGCGATGGGGATGAGAGAGGGGACCTGGCTACAATGCTCTGTGTAGGGGAGCGATGGGGATGAGAGAGGGGTCCTGGCTACAATGCTCTGTAATAGGGGAGCGATGGGGATGAGAGAGGGGTCCTGGCTACAATGCTCTGTAATAGGGGAGCGATGGGGATGAGAGAGGGGACCTGGCTACAATGCTCTGCTAGGGGAGCAATGAGAGAGGGGACCTGGCTCTGTAGTAGGGGAGCGATGGGGATGAGAGAGGGGTCCTGGCTACAATGCTCTGTAGTAGGGGAGCGATGGGGATGAGAGAGGGGTCCTGGCTACAATGCTCTGTAATAGGGGAGCGATGGGGATGAGAGAGGGGACCTGGCTACAATGCTCTGTAGTAGGGGAGCGATGGGGATGAGAGAGGGGACCTGGCTACAATGCTCTGTAATAGGGGAGCGATGGGGATGAGAGAGGGGACCTGGCTACAATGCTCTGTAATAGGGGAGCGATGGGGATGAGAGAGGGGTCCTGGCTACAATGCTCTGTAATAGGGGAGCGATGGGGATGAGAGAGGGGTCCTGGCTACAATGCTCTGTAGTAGGGGAGCGATGGGGATGAGAGAGGGGTCCTGGCTACAATGCTCTGTAATAGGGGAGCGATGGGGATGAGAGAGGGGACCTGGCTACAATGCTCTGTAATAGGGGAGCGATGGGGATGAGAGAGGGGTCCTGGCTACAATGCTCTGTAATAGGGGAGCGATGGGGATGAGAGAGGGGACCTGGCTACAATGCTCTGTAATAGGGGAGCGATGGGGATGAGAGAGGGGTCCTGGCTACAATGCTCTGTAATAGGGGAGCGATGGGGATGAGAGAGGGGACCTGGCTACAATGCTCTGTAATAGGGGAGCGATGGGGATGAGAGAGGGGACCTGGCTACAATGCTCTGTAATAGGGGAGCGATGGGGATGAGAGAGGGGTCCTGGCTACAATGCTCTGTAATAGGGGAGCGATGGGGATGAGAGAGGGGACCTGGCTACAATGCTCTGTAGTAGGGGAGCGATGGGGATGAGAGAGGGGTCCTGGCTACAATGCTCTGTAATAGGGGAGCGATGGGGATGAGAGAGGGGACCTGGCTACAATGCTCTGTAGTAGGGGAGCGATGGGGATGAGAGAGGGGTCCTGGCTACAATGCTCTGTAGGGGTCCTGGCTAGGGGAGCGATGGGGATGAGAGAGGGGACCTGGCTACAATGCTCTGTAATAGGGGAGCGATGGGGATGAGAGAGGGGTCCTGGCTACAATGCTCTGTAATAGGGGAGCGATGGGGATGAGAGAGGGGTCCTGGCTACAATGCTCTGTAATAGGGGAGCGATGGGGATGAGAGAGGGGTCCTGGCTACAATGCTCTGTAATAGGGGAGCGATGGGGATGAGAGAGGGGACCTGGCTACAATGCTCTGTAGTAGGGGAGCGATGGGGATGAGAGAGGGGTCCTGGCTACAATGCTCTGTAATAGGGGAGCGATGGGGATGAGAGAGGGGTCCTGGCTACAATGCTCTGTATGATAGGTCCTGGCTACAATGCTCTGTAATAGGGGAGCGATGGGGATGAGAGAGGGGTCCTGGCTACAATGCTCTGTAATAGGGGAGCGATGGGGATGAGAGAGGGGGGGCTCTGTAATAGGGGAGCGATGGGGATGAGAGAGGGGACCTGGCTACAATGCTCTGTAATAGGGGAGCGATGGGGATGAGAGAGGGGTCCTGGCTACAATGCTCTGTAGCGATAGGGGAGCGATGGGGATGAGAGAGAGGGGTCCTGGCTACAATGCTCTGTAATAGGGGAGCGATGGGGATGAGAGATGGGGATGGGACCTGGCTACAATGCTCTGTAATAGGGGAGCGATGGGGATGAGAGAGGGGACCTGGCTACAATGCTCTGTAATAGGGGAGCGATGGGGATGAGAGAGGGGACCTGGCTACAATGCTCTGTAGGGGAGCGATGGGGATAGGACCTGGCTACAAGCGATGGGGATGGGGAGAGAGGGGTCCTGGCTACAATGCTCTGTAATAGGGGAGCGATGGGGATGAGAGAGGGGACCTGGCTACAATGCTCTGTAATAGGGGAGCGATGGGGATGAGAGAGGGGTCCTGGCTACAATGCTCTGTAATAGGGGAGCGATGGGGATGAGAGAGGGGGACCTGGCTACAATGCTCTGTAATAGGGGAGCGATGGGGATGAGAGAGGGGTCCTGGCTACAATGCTCTGTAATAGGGGAGCGATGGGGATGTCCTGGCTACAATGCTCTGTAATAGGGGAGCGATGGGGATGAGAGAGGGGGACCTGGCTACAATGCTCTGTAATAGGGGAGCGATGGGGATGAGAGAGGGGACCTGGCTACAATGCTCTGTAATAGGGGAGCGATGGGGATGAGAGAGGGGACCTGGCTACAATGCTCTGTAATAGGGGAGCGATGGGGATGAGAGAGGGGACCTGGCTACAATGCTCTGTAGTAGGGGAGCGATGGGGATGAGAGAGGGGTCCTGGCTACAATGCTCTGTAATAGGGGAGCGATGGGGATGAGAGAGGGGACCTGGCTACAATGCTCTGTAATAGGGGAGCGATGGGGATGAGAGAGGGGACCTGGCTACAATGCTCTGTAATAGGGGAGCGATGGGGATGAGAGAGGGGACCTGGCTACAATGCTCTGTAATAGGGGAGCGATGGGGATGAGAGAGGGGTCCTGGCTACAATGCTCTGTAATAGGGGAGCGATGGGGATGAGAGAGGGGGACCTGGCTACAATGCTCTGTAATAGGGGAGCGATGGGGATGAGAGAGGGGTCCTGGCTACAATGCTCTGTAGTAGGGGAGCGATGGGGATGAGAGAGGGGTCCTGGCTACAATGCTCTGTAATAGGGGAGCGATGGGGATGAGAGAGGGGTCCTGGCTACAATGCTCTGTAATAGGGGAGCGATGGGGATGGGGATGAGGGGAGAGGGGATGAGAGAGGGGTCCTGGCTACAATGCTCTGTAATAGGGGAGCGATGGGGATGAGAGAGGGGGACCTGGCTACAATGCTCTGTAATAGGGGAGCGATGGGGATGAGAGAGGGGACCTGGCTACAATGCTCTGTAATAGGGGAGCGATGGGGATGAGAGAGGGGACCTGGCTACAATGCTCTGTAGTAGGGGAGCGATGGGGATGAGAGAGGGGTCCTGGCTACAATGCTCTGTAGATAGGGGGGAGCGATGGGGATGAGAGAGTCCTGGGTCCTGGCTACAATGCTCTGTAATAGGGGAGCGATGGGGATGAGAGAGGGGGCCTGGCTACAATGCTCTGTAATAGGGGAGCGATGGGGATGAGAGAGGGGACCTGGCTACAATGCTCTGTAATAGGGGAGCGATGGGGATGAGAGAGGGGTCCTGGCTACAATGCTCTGTAATAGGGGAGCGATGGGGATGAGAGAGGGGGGACCTGGCTACAATGCTCTGTAATAGGGGAGCGATGGGGATGAGAGAGGGGTCCTGGCTACAATGCTCTGTAATAGGGGAGCGATGGGGATGAGAGAGGGGACCTGGCTACAATGCTCTGTAGTAGGGGAGCGATGGGGATGAGAGAGGGGTCCTGGCTACAATGCTCTGTAATAGGGGAGCGATGGGGATGAGAGAGGGGACCTGGCTACAATGCTCTGTAATAGGGGAGCGATGGGGATGAGAGATGGTCCTGGCTACAATGCTCTGTAATAGGGGAGCGATGGGGATGAGAGAGGGGTCCTGGCTACAATGCTCTGTAGTAGGGGAGCGATGGGGATGAGAGAGGGGGCCTGGCTACAATGCTCTGTAATAGGGGAGCGATGGGGATGAGAGAGGGGACCTGGCTACAATGCTCTGTAATAGGGGAGCGATGGGGATGAGAGAGGGGTCCTGGCTACAATGCTCTGTAGTAGGGGAGCGATGGGGATGAGAGAGGGGACCTGACCTGGCTACAATGCTCTGTAATAGGGGAGCGATGGGGATGAGAGAGGGGTCCTGGCTACAATGCTCTGTAATAGGGGAGCGATGGGGATGAGAGAGGGGACCTGGCTACAATGCTCTGTAGTAGGGGAGCGATGGGGATGAGAGAGGGGACCTGGCTACAATGCTCTGTAATAGGGGAGCGATGGGGATGAGAGAGGGGTCCTGGCTACAATGCTCTGTAATAGGGGAGCGATGGGGATGAGAGAGGGGTCCTGGCTACAATGCTCTGTAATAGGGGAGCGATGGGGATGAGAGAGGGGACCTGGCTACAATGCTCTGTAATAGGGGAGCGATGGGGATGAGAGAGGGGTCCTGGCTACAATGCTCTGTAATAGGGGAGCGATGGGGATGAGAGAGGGGACCTGGCTACAATGCTCTGTAATAGGGGAGCGATGGGGATGAGAGAGGGGTCCTGGCTACAATGCTCTGTAATAGGGGAGCGATGGGGATGAGAGAGGGGACCTGGCTACAATGCTCTGTAATAGGGGAGCGATGGGGATGAGAGAGGGGACTGGCTACAATGCCTGGCTACAATGCTCTGTAATAGGGGAGCGATGGGGATGAGAGAGACCTGGCTACAATGCTCTGTAATAGGGGAGCGATGGGGATGAGAGAGGGGTCCTGGCTACAATGCTCTGTAGTAGGGGAGCGATGGGGATGAGAGAGGGGGCCTGGCTACAATGCTCTGTAATAGGGGAGCGATGGGGATGAGAGAGGGGTCCTGGCTACAATGCTCTGTAATAGGGGAGCGATGGGGATGAGAGAGGGGACCTGGCTACAATGCTCTGTAATAGGGGAGCGATGGGGATGAGAGAGGGGACCTGGCTACAATGCTCTGTAGTAGGGGAGCGATGGGGATGAGAGAGGGGACCTGGCTACAATGCTCTGTAATAGGGGAGCGATGGGGATGAGAGAGGGGTCCTGGCTACAATGCTCTGTAGTAGGGGAGCGATGGGGATGAGAGAGGGGACCTGGCTACAATGCTCTGTAATAGGGGAGCGATGGGGATGAGAGAGGGGTCCTGGCTACAATGCTCTGTAGTAGGGGAGCGATGGGGATGAGAGAGGGGACCTGGCTACAATGCTCTGTAATAGGGGAGCGATGGGGATGAGAGAGGGGTCCTGGCTACAATGCTCTGTAATAGGGGAGCGATGGGGATGAGAGAGGGGTCCTGGCTACAATGCTCTGTAATAGGGGAGCGATGGGGATGAGAGAGGGGACCTGGCTACAATGCTCTGTAATAGGGGAGCGATGGGGATGAGAGAGGGGTCCTGGCTACAATGCTCTGTAATAGGGGAGCGATGGGGATGAGAGAGGGGACCTGGCTACAATGCTCTGTAATAGGGGAGCGATGGGGATGAGAGAGGGGACCTGGCTACAATGCTCTGTAGTAGGGGAGCGATGGGGATGAGAGAGGGGGCTGATAGGGGAGCGATGGGGATGAGAGAGGGGACCTGACCTGGGGACCTGGCTACAATGCTCTGTAATAGGGGAGCGATGGGGATGAGAGAGGGGACCTGGCTACAATGCTCTGTAATAGGGGAGCGATGGGGATGAGAGAGGGGGCCTGGCTACAATGCTCTGTAATAGGGGAGCGATGGGGATGAGAGAGGGGACCTGGCTACAATGCTCTGTAGTAGGGGAGCGATGGGGATGAGAGAGGGGGCCTGGCTACAATGCTCTGTAATAGGGGAGCGATGGGGATGAGAGGGGAGATGGGACCTGGCTACAATGCTCTGTAATAGGGGAGCGATGGGGATGAGAGAGGGGTCCTGGCTACAATGCTCTGTAATAGGGGAGCGATGGGGATGAGAGAGGGGGACCTGGCTACAATGCTCTGTAATAGGGGAGCGATGGGGATGAGAGAGGGACCTGGCTACAATGCTCTGTAGTAGGGGAGCGATGGGGATGAGAGAGGGGTCCTGGCTACAATGCTCTGTAGTAGGGGAGCGATGGGGATGAGAGAGGGGTCCTGGCTACAATGCTCTGTAATAGGGGAGCGATGGGGATGAGAGAGGGGACCTGGCTACAATGCTCTGTAATAGGGGAGCGATGGGGATGAGAGAGGGGTCCTGGCTACAATGCTCTGTAATAGGGGAGCGATGGGGATGAGAGAGGGGACCTGGCTACAATGCTCTGTAATAGGGGAGCGATGGGGATGAGAGAGGGGACCTGGCTACAATGCTCTGTAGTAGGGGAGCGATGGGGATGAGAGAGGGGTCCTGGCTACAATGCTCTGTAGTAGGGGAGCGATGGGGATGAGAGAGGGGTCCTGGCTACAATGCTCTGTAGTAGGGGAGCGATGGGGATGAGAGAGGGGACCTGGCTACAATGCTCTGTAATAGGGGAGCGATGGGGATGAGAGAGGGGTCCTGGCTACAATGCTCTGTAATAGGGGAGCGATGGGGATGAGAGAGGGGACCTGGCTACAATGCTCTGTAGTAGGGGAGCGATGGGGATGAGAGAGGGGGCCTGGCTACAATGCTCTGTAATAGGGGAGCGATGGGGATGAGAGAGGGGACCTGGCTACAATGCTCTGTAATAGGGGAGCGATGGGGATGAGAGAGGGGTCCTGGCTACAATGCTCTGTAGTAGGGGAGCGATGGGGATGAGAGAGGGGACCTGGCTACAATGCTCTGTAATAGGGGAGCGATGGGGATGAGAGAGGGGTCCTGGCTACAATGCTCTGTAATAGGGGAGCGATGGGGATGAGAGAGGGGACCTGGCTACAATGCTCTGTAATAGGGGAGCGATGGGGATGAGAGAGGGGACCTGGCTACAATGCTCTGTAGTAGGGGAGCGATGGGGATGAGAGAGGGGTCCTGGCTACAATGCTCTGTAATAGGGGAGCGATGGGGATGAGAGAGGGGGCCTGGCTACAATGCTCTGTAATAGGGGAGCGATGGCTACAATGGATGAGAGAGGGGACCTGGCTACAATGCTCTGTAATAGGGGAGCGATGGGGATGAGAGAGGGGACCTGGCTACAATGCTCTGTAATAGGGGAGCGATGGGGATGAGAGAGGGGTCCTGGCTACAATGCTCTGTAATAGGGGAGCGATGGGGATGAGAGAGGGGACCTGGCTACAATGCTCTGTAATAGGGGAGCGATGGGGATGAGAGAGGGGACCTGGCTACAATGCTCTGTAATAGGGGAGCGATGGGGATGAGAGAGGGGTCCTGGCTACAATAGTAGGGGAGCGATGGGGATGAGAGAGGGGACCTGGCTACAATGCTCTGTAATAGGGGAGCGATGGGGATGAGAGAGGGGACCTGGCTACAATGCTCTGTAATAGGGGAGCGATGGGGATGAGAGAGGGGACCTGGCTACAATGCTCTGTAATAGGGGAGCGATGGGGATGAGAGAGGGGACCTCCTGGCTACAATGCTCTGTAAGTACTAGGGGAGCGATGGGGATGAGAGAGGGGACCTGGCTACAATGCTCTGTAATAGGGGAGCCCGGTTTACCCAACCCCCCCCCCCCCTCCCCTCCTGCTTCTTCAATTCCAGCGAGTTTCAGTAGTGATTGACAAACAGTGGCTCCCTGTTATAGCTCAGGACCTCATGATGATGATGATGTAAACAGGATCTCTGTGCACTCTCTGAAGTGAAGGAGGGCGTCACGTGTCTTGATGATGTACACAGGATCTGTGTCCACTCTCTGAAGTGAGGGAGGGTGTCACGTGTCATCATGGTGATGTATGAACATGATATGTGTCCACTCTCTGAAGTGAAGGAGGGCGTCACGTGTCACGATGATGTAAACATGATATGTGTCCACTCTCTGAAGTGAAGGAGTGTGTCACGTGTCATCATCATGATGTAAACATGATCTCTGTCCACTCTCTGAAGTGAAGGAGGGCGTGTTAGCATGATGATGTATGAACATGATATGTGTCCACTCTCTGAAGTGAAGGAGTGTGTCACGTGTCATCATCATGATGTAAACATGATCTCTGTCCACTCTCTGAAGTGAGGGAGGGTGTCACGTGTCATCATGATGATGTATGAACATGATCTCTGTCCACTCTGAAGTGAGGGAGGGTGTCACGTGTCATCATGATGATGTATGAACATGATATATGTGCACTCTCTGAAGTGAAGGAGGGTGTCATCATGATGATGTATGAACATGATCTCTGTCCACTCTCTGAAGTGAGGGAGGGTGTCACGTGTCATCATGATGATGTATGAACATGATCTCTGTCCACTCTCTGAAGTGAGGGAGTGTGTCACGTGTCATCATGATGTATGAACATGATCTCTGTCCACTCTCTGAAGTGAGGGAGTGTGTCACGTGTCATCATGATGTATGAACATGATCTCTGTCCACTCTCTGAAGTGAGGGAGGGTGTCACGTGTCGTTTTGATGATGTGAACTTGATCTCTGTCCACTCTCTGAAGTGAGGGTCACGTGTCATGATGATGTATGAAGATGATCTCTGTTCACTCTCTGAAGTGAGGGAGGGTGTCACGTGTCATCATGATGATGTGAACTTGATCTCTGTCCACTCTCTGAAGTGAGGGAGGGTGTCATGTGTCATCATGATGATGTATGAATATGATCTCTGTCCACTCTCTGAAGTGCGGGTCACGTGTCATCATGATGATGTATGAACATGATCTCTGTCCACTCTCTGAAGTGAGGGTCACGTGTTATCATGATGATGTATGAACATGATCTGTATCCACTCTCTGAAGTGAGGGAGGGTGTCACGTGTCATCATGATGTATGAACATGATCTCTGTTCAGTCTCTGAAGTGAGGGAGGGTGTCACGTGTCATCATGATGATGTATGAACATGATCTTTATCCACTCTCTGAAGTGAGGGAGTGTGTCACGTGTCATCATGATGTATGAACATGATCTCTGTCCACTCACTGAAGTGAGGGAGTGTGTCACGTGTCATCATGATGTATGAACATGATCTCTGTCCACTCTCTGAAGTGAAGGAGGGCGTCACGTGTCGTTGGCTATTTTAGAGCCTTGACACTTGAGAGTGAGAACGGTGACGGGTTTCGCAGATTCTGATAATTCTCGAGCAGACCACGTTTTCTCGCCAGAAGATAGGCAACAGAGCAATGGCAAAACATTAGCCTCTTTGGTTCATAAACAACCTTCCTTTATGCCAAAAGCTAAGGGTTGTTCCTCATCGGCCATTTTGATTTCACAAGAAGAAGCATTTCATCAGGCCCGAATCTATGATTGGCAACTGTTTGTTTGTTTGTCAAGCAAACCACCATGATGATTTTACTGCAGCAAACATTGTACTGTTAAAGCATACCTGTGGGGACAGTGTGTGTGTGTGTGTGTGTGTGTGTGTGTGTGTGTGTGTGTGTGTGTGTGTGTGTGTGTGTGTGTGTGTGTGTGTGTGTGTGTGTGTGTGTGTGTCAAATCAAATCAAATCATCTTTTATTATCTCATAACTGAGAAATTGCAGCCAGGTGCACATAAGAAAAACAGCAACAATAAACACATTTATCAACAACAACAAAAACAACAACAATAAACACATTTATCAACAATTAAAGAATATAAACTAATAACTAATAACACTGCAATATTGTAGTTAACAAACTGGACGAATACGAATACAAATTCAATCCCAAGGAGATGGACAGGCTGCTCAGCAAAACAATCACTCAATGCAGTGCATTAAGAGTTCAACAGATGAATTGATCTTGGTAAGAAAGTTTTCTGTGCTCTTATTTTCAGTTTTAGAGTTCTGTATCGACGGCCCGATGGTAATACTTCATAGTATTTTGCCAGAACATGACTGTTATCATTAAGAATTTTCCTGGCTTTCTTGACTACTTGTCTGTCATACAACTCTTGCATACCACTCTGCCTTGCACCCACAACTTTACTGCACACATTCACCATATCACTCAACACACGCTTACTTTTTACACTCAAGCTTCCATACCAACAGATAAATGACACAGTAAGAACAGATTCAATGCAACATCGGTAGTAGGTTTGAAGAATATCTGAACAGACACCAATATTCCTTAGCCTCTGTAAACAAAAGATCCTGGACTGACTCTTCTTATGTATATGCTCAATGTGTTTATCAAAAGTAAGTTTCTTGTCTAAAACTGTGCCTAGGTATTTGTACTCATCAATTCTTTCAACCGTTTCACCATCAATTTCCAAATGTGGCACTGGCACTGGGTTTCTACGAAAATCTACAAGCAGTTCTTTTGTTTTAACAACATTTAAATCCAGATAATTATCTTTGCACCATGAACAAAACCTTTTGACTTCACTGAAGTACACAGAATCAGAGTTTGACAAATCTTCGATGGCAGAATCATCTGAGTATTTAATGACAGGTGTTTCTTCAGTGCCTCTACAGTCGTTTGTGTACAATGTAAAAAGAACTGGGGACAAAACTGTTCCTTGGGGGGCACCTGTAGAAGTCGAACGTTCTGAGGAGATTGCAGATTGAAAGCGGACAGACTGAGTTCTATTGCGTAGGAAATTGGTTATCCAGAGAATGAGCTTGGGGTTAACATTCAGGTCTAGTAGTTTCTGGGCCAGTAAATGGGGCTGTATTGTATTGAAGGCAGAGGAGAAATCGATGAATAAAATACGAACAAAAGAGTTGGGGGTATTTAAGTGAAGAAAGGCATTGTGAAGAAGGGTCAGTAAGGCATCGTCTGTTCCTCTACACCGTTTGTAGGCAAACTGAAAGGGGTCAAGGAGTAGGTTAGTAAAAGAAAGAAGGCGATGAAGGACGATCTTTTCAAAACATTTCATGGCAATAGACGTTAAGGCAACAGGGCGGTAATCGTTCAGTGTGGCAGGGTTCTTTTTCTTAGGGACAGGAGTAACTGTAGAATTTTTCCAGATACATGGTACAACACAATCGCGTAAAGACCAGTTAAATAGAGAGCAAAACACACCACACAATTGAGAACAGCATGCTTTCAACAATCTTCCACACACATTATCTGGTCCCACAGCTTTCCTCACATTTAGTTTCTGAAATATGGACTGAACATCTCTTTCTTGAACCTCAAATTCATGATCTTCATTTGCATTGATAATTTTTTCTCTTAACTGTGACGTTACCCCGTTTAGATCTCCCTCTAGATCATTTCTTTCAAACCGACAATAAAAGTCATTTAGCTCATTAGAAAAATCCTTCTGTTCTTCTCTTGTCATTTGGCAATTTGCTGTTCGTTTTTTTTGATTGGCCAGTTAGAGTTCGAAGCCCATCCCATGCATCTAAGATTCTGCCTGTCTGAAACTGTTGTTCTACTTTATCCTTATACTCCCTCTGCCCCTTCCTTAACTCCCCTCTAAGTTTAGATTGAACCACTTTTCTTTCTCTTTTATCTCCTGTTTGAAAGGCTACTTTCTTCTCATTTAAAACTGATTTAATAGACTTGGAAATCCACGGTTTGTTGTTGGGAAAAATCTTTATAGTCTTTGATGGAATGATCATATCTTCACAAAAAATAATGTAAGACGTAACAACATCAGCAGCTTCATGCACAGTTTCACAGGAATCAGTCAGCACACTCCAGTCAGTACATTCAAAACAACCTCTCAATTCATCCACACTCTCGGTCGTCCACTCTTTCACGCTCTTTTTCACCACAGGTTCAGTTTGTATTTTGGGTCTGTAGGCAGGGATAAGTTGCACGGTGTCGTGGTCGGAAGCACCCACTGGTGGTAGAGGTAGAGATCTATATGCATTGGGAATATTGCCGTAACATAAGTCAATAGTCTTCTTCTGACGAGTAAAACATGTCACATACTGTTTAAAAGAGGGTAGAGTTTTACGCAAGTCACAGTGATTAAAGTCACCAACGATGAAGCAGGGGGCATCAGCAGAAATCAACTGTAGCTCTCTGACGACAGCAGCTATCTCCCTTCCAGCGCGTACAGCAGAGGTCTGGTCAAACACAGGGGCATACACAACTGTCAAAAAGACACGACCAAACTCGCGAGGAAGATAACGCGGCCTGAGAGACACAGAGAGCAGTTCAATGTCTTGTGTACACACACGCTTCTTTACGGTTACATTCGCACTATCACACCAGCTTTCATTCACATTATAAGCAAACACCACCACCCATTTGCTTTCCCACTTTCTCACAGTCTCTATCAACTCTGTACGGCACACCAAAACCATCAATTGCAACATTCTCATCACGAACTTTCTCAGTCAACCAAGTTTCCGTAAAACAGAGTACACATGAGTTTCTATATTCACTTAGAAATTGACAATTTGCCTGGATTTCGTCTAAGTTACAGTTCTTTCCGTTCGGGTTGATAGATCTGACGTTTGATAGAATCATGGATGGTAGGGGCAGTTTAGATCTGTTTCTTCTCATTCTTCTTCTCACTCCTCTCTGTCCCCTCTTTCGTTATTTCTTCTTTCTAGCCGTACTCACTCTCACTTTCACCAATCATTTCAGCAGGGAATAGTTGTCCAGAAAATGGTCGAGATGTGTGTGTGTGTGTGTGTGTGTGTGTGAAGTCAAAGTCAAAGTCTTAATTTTATTTCCAGATGAACATCGAATAAGCATTTACGTGTGTGTGTGTGTGTGGTGTGTGTGTGTGTGCGTGTGCGTGTGCGTGCGTGTGCGTGTGCGTGTGTGTGTGTGTGGATTGGCCCCAAATACGTCTTTTGCCTCACTCGCCGAGAGTCTTCAGTGATATTGATATCCTCACTCGCCATGCTCGCGACAATTCTTTTCTCAATTAATTTTGAAACGCATCGTCGTGGTGTCTCGACAAACATGAGCTTATCACAGGAAGTGTAAGCTCATGTTTGTCGAGACACCACGACGATGCGTTTCAAAATTAATTGAGAAAAGAATTGTCGCGAGCATGGCGAGTGAGGATATCAATATCACTGAAGACTCTCGGCGAGTGAGGCAAAAGACGTATTTGGGGCCAATCCACACACACACACACGCACACGCACAGGAAGAACACACACACACACACACACACACAACACACACACACACACACACACACACGTAATGCTTATTCGATGTTCATCTGGAAATAAAATTAAGACTTTGACTTTGACTTCACCACACACACACACACACACACACACACATCTCGACCATTTCTGGACAACTATTCCCTGCTGAAATGATTGGTGAAAGTGAGAGTGAGTACGGCTAGAAAGAAGAAATAACGAAAGAGGGGACAGAGAGGAGTGAGAAGAAGAATGAGAAGAAACAGATCTAAACTGCCCCTACCATCCATGATTCTATCAAACGTCAGATCTATCAACCCGAACGGAAAGAACTGTAACATAGACGAAATCCAGGCAAATTGTCAATTTCTAAGTGAATATAGAAACTCATGTGTACTCTGTTTTACGGAAACTTGGTTGACTGAGAAAGTTCGTGATGAGAATGTTGCAATTGATGGTTTTGGTGTGCCGTACAGAGTTGATAGAGACTGTGAGAAAGTGGGAAAGCAAATGGGTGGTGGTGTTTGCTTATATGTGAATGAAAGCTGGTGTGATAGTGCGAATGTAACCGTAAAGAAGCGTGTGTGTACACAAGACATTGAACTGCTCTCTGTGTCTCTCAGGCCGCGTTATTTTCCTCGCGAGTTTGGTCGTGTCTTTTTGACAGTTGTGTATGCCCCTGTGTTTGACAAGACCTCTGCTGTACGCGCTGGAAGGGAGATAGCTGCTGTCGTCAGAGAGCTACAGTTGATTTCTGCTGATGCCCCCTGCTTCATCGTTGGTGACTTTAATCACTGTGACTTGCGTAAAACTCTACCCTCTTTTAAACAGTATGTGACATGTTTTACTCGTCAGAAGAAGACTATTGACTTATGTTACGGCAATATTCCCAATGCATATAGATCTCTACCTCTACCAGCAGTGGGTGCTTCCGACCACGACACCGTGCAACTTATCCCTGCCTACAGACCCAAAATACAAACTGAACCTGTGGTGAAAAAGAGCGTGAAAGAGTGGACGACCGAGAGTGTGGATGAATTGAGGGGTTGTTTTGAATGTACTGACTGGAGTGTGCTGACTGATTCCTGTGAAACTGTGCATGAAGCTGCTGATGTTGTTACGTCTTACATTAATTTTTGTCCATCAAAGACTATAAAGATTTCCCCCAACAACAAACCGTGGATTTCCAAGTCTATTAAATCAGTTTTAAATGAGAAGAAAGTAGCCTTTCAAACAGGAGATAAAAGAGAAAGAAAAGTGGTTCAATCTAAACTTAGAGGGGAGTTAAGGAAGGGGCAGAGGGAGTATAAGGATAAAGTAGAACAGCAGTTTCAGACAGGCAGAATCTTAGATGCATGGGATGGGCTTCGAACTCTAACCGGCCAATCAAAAAAACGAACAGCAAATTGCCAAATGACCAGAGAAGAACAGAAGGATTTTTTTTAATGAGCTAAATGACTTTTATTGTCGGTTTGAAAGATATGATCTAGAGGGAGATCTAAACGGGGTAACGTCACAGTTAAGAGAAAAAATTATCAATGCAAATGAAGATCATGAATTTGAGGTTCAAGAAAGAGATGTTCAGTCCATATTTCAGAAACTAAATGTGAGGAAAGCTGTGGGACCAGATAATGTGTGTGGAAGATTGTTGAAAGCATGCTGTTCTCAATTGTGTGGTGTGTTTTGCTCTCTATTTAACTGGTCTTTACGCGATTGTGTTGTACCATGTATCTGGAAAAATTCTACAGTTACTCCTGTCCCTAAGAAAAAGAACCCTGCCACACTGAACGATTACCGCCCTGTTGCCTTAACGTCTATTGCCATGAAATGTTTTGAAAAGATCGTCCTTCATCGCCTTCTTTCCTTTACTAACCTACTCCTTGACCCCTTTCAGTTTGCCTACAAACGGTGTAGAGGAACAGACGATGCCTTACTGACCCTTCTTCACAATGCCTTTCTTCACTTAAATACCCCCAACTCTTTTGTTCGTATTTTATTCATCGATTTCTCCTCTGCCTTCAATACAATACAGCCCCATTTACTGGCCCAGAAACTACTAGACCTGAATGTTAACCCCAAGCTCATTCTCTGGATAACCAATTTCCTACGCAATAGAACTCAGTCTGTCCGCTTTCAATCTGCAATCTCCTCAGAACGTTCGACTTCTACAGGTGCCCAAGGAACAGTTTTGTCCCCAGTTCTTTTTACATTGTACACAAATGACTGTAGAGGCACTGAAGAAACACCTGTCATTAAATACTCAGATGATTCTGCCATCGAAGATTTGTCAAACTCTGATTCTGTGTACTTCAGTGAAGTCAAAAGGTTTTGTTCATGGTGCAAAGATAATTATCTGGATTTAAATGTTGTTAAAACAAAAGAACTGCTTGTAGATTTTCGTAGAAACCCAGTGCCAGTGCCACATTTGGAAATTGATGGTGAAACGGTTGAAAGAATTGATGAGTACAAATACCTAGGCACAGTTTTAGACAAGAAACTTACTTTTGCTAAACACATTGAGCATATACATAAGAAGAGTCAGTCCAGGATCTTTTGTTTACAGAGGCTAAGGAATATTGGTGTCTGTTCAGATATTCTTCAAACCTACTACCGATGTTGCATTGAATCTGTTCTTACTGTGTCATTTATCTGTTGGTATGGAAGCTTGAGTGTAAAAAGTAAGCGTGTGTTGAGTGATATGGTGAATGTGTGCAGTAAAGTTGTGGGTGCAAGGCAGAGTGGTATGCAAGAGTTGTATGACAGACAAGTAGTCAAGAAAGCCAGGAAAATTCTTAATGATAACAGTCATGTTCTGGCAAAATACTATGAAGTATTACCATCGGGCCGTCGATACAGAACTCTAAAACTGAAAATAAGAGCACAGAAAACTTTCTTACCAAGATCAATTCATCTGTTGAACTCTTAATGCACTGCATTGAGTGATTGTTTTGCTGAGCAGCCTGTCCATCTCCTTGGGATTGAATTTGTATTCGTATTCGTCCAGTTTGTTAACTACAATATTGCAGTGTTATTAGTTATTAGTTTATATTCTTTAATTGTTGATAAATGTGTTTATTGTTGTGGTTTTTGTTGTTGTTGATAAATGTGTTTATTGTTGCTGTTTTTCTTATGTGCACCTGGCTGCAATTTCTCAGTTATGAGATAATAAAGATGATTTGATTTTATTTGACACACACACACACACACACACACACACACCACACACACACACACACACACACACACACACACACACACACACACACACCCACACACACACACTGTCCCCACAGGTATGCTTTAACAGTACAATGTTTGCTGCAGTAAAATCATCATGGTGGTTTGCTTGACAAACAAACAAACAGTTGCCAATCATAGATTCGGGCCTGATGAAATGCTTCTTCTTGTGAAATCAAAATGGCCGATGAGGAACAACCCTTAGCTTTTGGCATAAAGGAAGGTTGTTTATGAACCAAAGAGGCTAATGTTTTGCCATTGCTCTGTTGCCTATCTTCTGGCGAGAAAACGTGGTCTGCTCGAGAATTATCAGAATCTGCGAAACCCGTCACCGTTCTCACTCTCAAGTGTCAAGGCTCTAAAATAGCCAACGACACGTGACGCCCTCCTTCACTTCAGAGAGTGGACAGAGATCATGTTCATACATCATGATGACACGTGACACACTCCCTCACTTCAGTGAGTGGACAGAGATCATGTTCATACATCATGATGACACGTGACACACTCCCTCACTTCAGAGAGTGGATAAAGATCATGTTCATACATCATCATGATGACACGTGACACCCTCCCTCACTTCAGAGACTGAACAGAGATCATGTTCATACATCATGATGACACGTGACACCCTCCCTCACTTCAGAGAGTGGATACAGATCATGTTCATACATCATCATGATAACACGTGACCCTCACTTCAGAGAGTGGACAGAGATCATGTTCATACATCATCATGATGACACGTGACCCGCACTTCAGAGAGTGGACAGAGATCATATTCATACATCATCATGATGACACATGACACCCTCCCTCACTTCAGAGAGTGGACAGAGATCAAGTTCACATCATCATGATGACACGTGACACCCTCCCTCACTTCAGAGAGTGAACAGAGATCATCTTCATACATCATCATGACACGTGACCCTCACTTCAGAGAGTGGACAGAGATCAAGTTCACATCATCAAAACGACACGTGACACCCTCCCTCACTTCAGAGAGTGGACAGAGATCATGTTCATACATCATGATGACACGTGACACACTCCCTCACTTCAGAGAGTGGACAGAGATCATGTTCATACATCATGATGACACGTGACACACTCCCTCACTTCAGAGAGTGGACAGAGATCATGTTCATACATCATCATGATGACACGTGACACCCTCCCTCACTTCAGAGAGTGGACAGAGATCATGTTCATACATCATCATGATGACACCCTCCTTCACTTCAGAGAGTGCACATATATCATGTTCATACATCATCATGATGACACGTGACACCCTCCCTCACTTCAGAGTGGACAGAGATCATGTTCATACATCATTATGATGACACGTGACACCCTCCTTCACTTCAGAGAGTGGACAGAGATCATGTTTACATCATGATGATGACACGTGACACACTCCCTCACTTCAGAGAGTGGACAGAGATCATGTTCATACATCATGATGACACGTGACACCCTCCCTCACTTCAGAGAGTGGACAGAGATCATGTTTACATCATGATGATGACACGTGACACACTCCTTCACTTCAGAGAGTGGACACATATCATGTTTACATCATCGTGACACGTGACGCCCTCCTTCACTTCAGAGAGTGGACACATATCATGTTCATACATCACCATGATGACACGTGACACCCTCCCTCACTTCAGAGAGTGGACACAGATCCTGTGTACATCATCAAGACACGTGACGCCCTCCTTCACTTCAGAGAGTGCACAGAGATCCTGTTTACATCATCATCATCATGAGGTCCTGAGCTATAACAGGGAGCCACTGTTTGTCAATCACTACTGAAACTCGCTGGAATTGAAGAAGCAGGAGGGGGGGGGGGGGGGGGGGGGGGGGAGAACTGTGAATCACTTGGTTCTGGTTACTTTTTAGTACTTCGATCCATCTCCTGTCTTGATTATTCCCTTCATATTGAATAATGTTACAACTGAATTTTAAATCACCAACAGCTTCCAATTCATATGAACACGCACGCCCGTGCACAGTAGCATACACACATAAATGCACGCACACATACAGATAACTATTGTTGCCTCAAAATAAACCAGTTTTAATCACAAAAGTAAACCGGTCCCCTCTCTCATCCCCATCGCTCCTCTATTACAGAGCATTGTAGCCAGGACCCCTCTCTCATCCCCATCGCTCCCCTAATACAGAGCATTGTAGCCAGGTCCCCTCTCTCATCCACATCGCTCCCCTATTACAGAGCATTGTAGCCAGGTCCCCTCTCTCATCCCCATCGCTCCCCTATTAAAGAGCATTGTAGCCAGGTCCCCTCTCTCATCCCCATCGCTCCCCTATTACAGAGCATTGTAGCCAGGTCCCCTCTCTCATCCCCATCGCTCCCCTACTACAGAGCATTGTAGCCAGGACCCCTCTCTCATCCCCATCGCTCCCCTACTACAGAGCATTGTAGCCAGGTCCCCTCTCTCATCCCCATCGCTCCCCTATTACAGAGCATTGTAGCCAGGCCCCCTCTCTCATCCCCATCGCTCCCCTATTACAGAGCATTGTAGCCAGGCCCCCTCTCTCATCCCCATCGCTCCCCTATTAAAGAGCATTGTAGCCAGGACCCCTCTCTCATCCCCATCGCTCCCCTACTACAGAGCATTGTAGCCAGGACCCCTCTCTCATCCCCATCGCTCCCCTATTACAGAGCATTGTAGCCAGGTCCCCTCTCTCATCCCCATCGCTCCCCTATTACAGAGCATTGTAGCCAGGACCCCTCTCTCATCCCCATCGCTCCCCTACTACAGAGCATTGTAGCCAGGTCCCCTCTCTCATCCCCATCGCTCCCCTATTACAGAGCATTGTAGCCAGGTCCCCTCTCTCATCCCCATCGCTCCCCTATTACAGAGCATTGTAGCCAGGACCCCTCTCTCATCCCCATCGCTCCCCTACTACAGAGCATTGTAGCCAGGACCCCTCTCTCATCCCCATCGCTCCCCTACTACAGAGCATTGTAGCCAGGTCCCCTCTCTCATCCACATCGCTCCCCTAATACAGAGCATTGTAGCCAGGACCCCTCTCTCATCCCCATCGCTCCCCTACTACAGAGCATTGTAGCCAGGCCCCCTCTCTCATCCCCACCGCTCCCCTACTACAGAGCATTGTAGCCAGTACCCCTCTCTCATCCCCATCCCTCCCCTATTACAGAGCATTGTAGCCAGGACCCCTCTCTCATCCCCATCGCTCCCCTATTACAGAGCATTGTAGCCAGTACCCCTCTCTCATCCCCATCGCTCCCCTACTAAAGAGCATTGTAGCCAGGTCCCCTCTCTCATCCCCATCGCTCCTCTATTACAGATCATTGTAGCCAGGCCCCCTCTCTCATCCCCATCGCTCCTCTACTACAGAGCATTGTAGCCAGGCCCCCGCTCTCATCCCCATCGCTCCTCTACTACAGAGCATTGTAGCCAGGCCCCCTCTCTCATCCCCATCGCTCCCCTATTACAGATCATTGTAGCCAGGTCCCCTCTCTCATCCCCATCGCTCCCCTACTACAGAGCATTGCAGCAGCGCCAGGCCCCCTCTCTCATCCCCATCGCTCCCCTACTACAGAGCATTGTAGCCAGGACCCCTCTCTCATCCCCATCGCTCCCCTACTACAGAGCATTGTAGCCAGGACCCCTCTCTCATCCCCATCGCTCCCCTACTACAGAGCATTGTAGCCAGGTCCCCTCTCTCATCCCCATCGCTCCCCTATTACAGAGCATTGTAGCCAGGCCCCCTCTCTCATCCCCATCGCTCCCCTACTACAGAGCATTGTAGCCAGGACCCCTCTCTCATCCCCATCGCTCCCCTACTACAGAGCATTGTAGCCAGGCCCCCTCTCTCATCCCCATCGCTCCCCTATTACAGAGCATTGTAGCCAGGCCCCCTCTCTCATCCCCATCGCTCCCCTACTACAGAGCATTGTAGCCAGTACCCCTCTCTCATCCCCATCGCTCCCCTACTACAGAGCATTGTAGCCAGGTCCCCTCTCTCATCCCCATCGCTCCCCTACTACAGAGCATTGTAGCCAGGTCCCCTCTCTCATCCCCATCGCTCCCCTATTACAGAGCATTGTAGCCAGGACCACTCTCTCATCCCCATCGCTCCCCTATTACAGAGCATTGTAGCCAGGTCCCCTCTCTCATCCCCATCGCTCCCCTATTAAAGAGCATTGTAGCCAGGACCCCTCTCTCATCCCCATCGCTCCCCTATTACAGAGCATTGTAGCCAGGCCCCCTCTCTCATCCCCATCGCTCCCCTATTACAGAGCATTGTAGCCAGGACCCCTCTCTCATCCCCATCGCTCCCCTATTACAGAGCATTGTAGCCAGGTCCCCTCTCTCATCCCCATCGCTCCCCTATTACAGAGCATTGTAGCCAGGACCCCTCTCTCATCCCCATCGCTCCCCTATTACAGAGCATTGTAGCCAGTACCCCTCTCTCATCCCCATCGCTCCCCTACTACAGAGCATTGTAGCCAGGACCCCTCTCTCATCCCCATCGCTCCCCTATTACAGAGCATTGTAGCCAGGCCCCCTCTCTCATCCCCATCGCTCCCCTATTACAGAGCCTTGTAGCCAGGTCAGGTCCCCTCTCTCATCCCCATCGCTCCCCTACTACAGAGCATTGTAGCCAGGACCCCTCTCTCATCCCCATCGCTCCCCTATTCCAGAGCATTGTAGCCAGGTCCCCTCTCTCATCCCCATCGCTCCCCTATTACAGAACATTGTAGCCAGGCCCCCTCTCTCATCCCCATCGCTCCCCTACTACAGAGCATTGTAGCCAGGTCCCCTCTCTCATCCCCATCGCTCCCCTATTACAGAGCATTGTAGCCAGGACCCCTCTCTCATCCCCATCGCTCCCCTATTACAGAGCATTGTAGCCAGGTCCCCTCTCTCATCCCCATCGCTCCCCTATTACAGAGCATTGTAGCCAGGACCCCTCTCTCATCCCCATCGCTCCCCTATTCCAGAGCATTGTAGTCAGGTCCCCTCTCTCATCCTCATCGCTCCCCTATTACAGAGCATTGTAGCCAGGTCCCCTCTCTCATCCCCATCGCTCCCCTATTACAGAGCATTGTAGCCAGGTCCCCTCTCTCATCCCCATCGCTCCCCTATTACAGAGCATTGTAGCCAGGTCCCCTCTCTCATCCCCATCGCTCCCCTACTACAGAGCATTGTAGCCGGTCCCCCTCTCTCATCCCCATCGCTCCCCTATTACAGAGCATTGTAGCCAGGACCCCTCTCTCATCCCCATCGCTCCCCTACTACAGAGCATTGTAGCCAGGTCCCCTCTCTCATCCCCATCGCTCCCCTACTACAGATCATTGTAGCCAGGCCCCCTCTCTCATCCCCATCGCTCCCCTATTACAGAGCATTGTAGCCAGGACCCCTCTCTCATCCCCATCGCTCCCCTACTACAGAGCATTGTAGCCAGGCCCCCTCTCTCATCCCCATCGCTCCCCTAATACAGAGCATTGTAGCCAGGCCCCCTCTCTCATCCCCATCGCTCCCCTACTACAGAGCATTGTAGCCAGGACCCCTCTCTCATCCCCATCGCTCCCCTACTACAGAGCATTGTAGCCAGGTCCCCTCTCTCATCCCCATCGCTCCCCTACTACAGAGCATTGTAGCCAGGTCCCCTCTCTCATCCCCATCGCTCCCCTACTACAGAGCATTGTAGCCAGGACCCCTCTCTCATCCCCATCGCTCCCCTATTACAGAGCATTGTAGCCAGGTCCCCTCTCTCATCCCCATCGCTCCCCTAATACAGAGCATTGTAGCCAGGACCCCTCTCTCATCCCCATCGCTCCCCTATTACAGAGCATTGTAGCCAGGACCCCTCTCTCATCCCCATCGCTCCCCTATTACAGAGCATTGTAGCCAGGACCCCTCTCTCATCCCCATCGCTCCCCTATTACAGAGCATTGTAGCCAGGTCCCCTCTCTCATCCCCATCGCTCCCCTATTACAGAGCATTGTAGCCAGGCCCCCTCTCTCATCCCCATCGCTCCCCTACTACAGAGCATTGTAGCCAGGTCCCCTCTCTCATCCCCATCGCTCCCCTATTACAGAGCATTGTAGCCAGGTCCCCTCTCTCATCCCCATCGCTCCCCTATTACAGAGCATTGTAGCCAGGCCCCCTCTCTCATCCCCATCGCTCCCCTATTACAGAGCATTGTAGCCAGGACCCCTCTCTCATCCCCATCGCTCCCCTACTACAGAGCATTGTAGCCAGGACCCCTCTCTCATCCCCATCGCTCCCCTATTACAGAGCATTGTAGCCAGGTCCCCTCTCTCATCCCCATCGCTCCCCTACTACAGAGCATTGTAGCCAGGCCCCCTCTCTCATCCCCATCGCTCCCCTACTACAGAGCATTGTAGCCAGGACCCCTCTCTCATCCCCATCGCTCCCCTATTACAGAGCATTGTAGCCAGTACCCCTCTCTCATCCCCATCCCTCCCCTATTACAGAGCATTGTAGCCAGGACCCCTCTCTCATCCCCATCGCTCCCCTATTACAGAGCATTGTAGCCAGGACCCCTCTCTCATCCCCATCGCTCCCCTATTACAGAGCATTGTAGCCAGGTCCCCTCTCTCATCCCCATCGCTCCCCTATTAAAGAGCATTGTAGCCAGGTCCCCTCTCTCATCCCCATCGCTCCCCTATTACAGAGCATTGTAGCCAGGACCCCTCTCTCATCCCCATCGCTCCCCTACTACAGAGCATTGTAGCCAGGTCCCCTCTCTCATCCCCATCGCTCCCCTATTACAGAGCATTGTAGCCAGGTCCCCCTCTCTCATCCCCATCGCTCCCCTATTACAGAGCATTGTAGCCAGGACCCCTCTCTCATCCCCATCGCTCCCCTACTACAGATCATTGTAGCCAGGTCCCCTCTCTCATCCCCATCGCTCCCCTATTACAGAGCATTGTAGCCAGGTCCCCTCTCTCATCCCCATCGCTCCCCTATTACAGAGCATTGTAGCCAGGACCCCTCTCTCGTCCCTATCGCACCCCTATTACAGAGCATTGTAGCCAGGACCCCTCTCTCATCCCCATAGCTCCCCTACTACAGAGCATTGTAGCCAGGTCCCCTCTCTCATCCCCATCGCTCCCCTACTACAGAGCATTGTAGCCAGGACCCCTCTCTCATCCCCATCGCTCCCCTATTACAGAGCATTGTAGCCAGTACCCCTCTCTCATCCCCATCCCTCCCCTATTACAGAGCATTGTAGCCAGGACCCCTCTCTCATCCCCATCGCTCCCCTATTAAAGAGCATTGTAGCCAGGACCCCTCTCTCATCCACATCGCTCCCCTATTACAGAGCATTGTAGCCAGGTCCCCTCTCTCATCCCCATCGCTCCCCTACTACAGAGCATTGTAGCCAGGACCACTCTCTCATCCCCATCGCTCCCCTATTACAGAGCATTGTAGCCAGGTCCCCTCTCTCATCCCCATCGCTCCCCTATTAAAGAGCATTGTAGCCAGGACCCCTCTCTCATCCCCATCGCTCCCCTATTACAGAGCATTGTAGCCAGGACCCCTCTCTCATCCCCATCGCTCCCCTAATAAAGAGCATTGTAGCCAGGACCCCTCACTCATCCCCATCGCTCCCCTACTACAGAGCATTGTAGCCAGGTCCCCTCTCTCATCCCCATCG
>CM065683.1:73162908-73192334 GCA_017654935.2 Phymorhynchus buccinoides
ACAATGCTCTGTAATAGGGGAGCGATGGGGATGAGAGAGGGGTCCTGGCTACAATGCTCTGTAATAGGGGAGCGATGGGGATGAGAGAGGGGTACTGGCTACAATGCTCTTTAATAGGGGAGCGATGGGGATGAGAGAGGGGACCTGGCTACAATGCTCTGTAGTAGGGGAGCGATGGGGATGAGAGAGGGGACCTGGCTACAATGCTCTGTAATAGGGGAGCGATGGGGATGAGAGAGGGGTCCTGGCTACAATGCTCTGTAATAGGGGAGCGATGGGGATGAGAGAGGGGACCTGGCTACAATGCTCTGTAATAGGGGAGCGGTGGGGATGAGAGAGGGGACCTGGCTACAATGCTCTGTAATAGGGGAGCGATGGGGATGAGAGAGGGGTCCTGGCTACAATGCTCTGTAATAGGGGAGCGATGGGGATGAGAGAGGGGACCTGGCTACAATGCTCTTTAATAGGGGATGATGGGGATGAGAGAGGGGTCCTGGCTACAATGCTCTGTAATAGGGGAGCGATGGGGATGAGAGAGGGGACCTGGCTACAATGCTCTGTATTAGGGGAGCGATGGGGATGAGAGAGGGGTCCTGGCTACAATGCTCTGTAGTAGGGGAGCGATGGGGATGAGAGAGGGGGCCTGGCTACAATGCTCTGTAATAGGGGAGCGATGAGGATGAGAGAGGGGACCTGGCTACAATGCTCTGTAGTAGGGGAGCGATGGGGATGAGAGAGGGGTCCTGGCTACAATGCTCTGTAGTAGGGGAGCGATGGGGATGAGAGAGGGGGCCTGGCTACAATGATCTGTAATAGGGGAGCGATGGGGATGGGGATGAGAGAGGGGACCTGGCTACAATGCTCTGCTACAATGCTCTGTAGTAGGGGAGCGATGGGGATGAGAGAGGGGACCTGGCTACAATGCTCTGTAATAGGGGAGCGATGGGGATGAGAGAGGGGGCCTGGCTACAATGCTCTGTAATAGGGGAGCGATGGGGATGAGAGAGGGGTCCTGGCTACAATGCTCTGTAATAGGGGAGCGATGGGGATGAGAGAGGGGTCCTGGCTACAATGCTCTGTAATAGGGGAGCGATGGGGATGAGAGAGGGGACCTGGCTACAATGCTCTGTAGTAGGGGAGCGATGGGGATGAGAGAGGGGACCTGGCTACCTGGCTCTGTAATAGGGGAGCGATGGGGATGAGAGAGGGGACCTGGCTACAATGCTCTGTAATAGGGGAGCGATGGGGATGAGAGAGGGGACCTGGCTACAATGCTCTGTAATAGGGGAGCGATGGGGATGAGAGAGGGACCTGGCTACAATGCTCTGTAATAGGGGAGCGATGGGGATGAGAGAGGGGGCCTGGCTACAATGCTCTGTAATAGGGGAGCGATGGGGATGAGAGAGGGGTCCTGGCTACAATGCTCTAGGGGAGCGATGGGGATGAGAGAGGGGACCTGGCTACAATGCTCTGTAATAGGGGAGCGATGGGGATGAGAGAGGGGACCTGGCTACAATGCTCTGATAGGGGAGGGATGGGGATGAGAGAGGGGACCTGGCTACAATGCTCTGTAATAGGGGAGCGATGGGGATGAGAGAGGGGATACTCCTGGCTACAATGCTCTGTAATAGGGGAGCGATGGGGATGAGAGAGGGGACCTGGCTACAATGCTCTGTAATAGGGGAGCGATGGGGATGAGAGAGGGGTCCTGGCTACAATGCTCTGTAGTAGGGGAGCGATGGGGATGAGAGAGGGGGCCTGGCTACAATGCTCTGCTATGCTCTGTATAGGGGAGCGATGGGGATGAGAGAGGGGACCTGGCTACAATGCTCTGTAGTAGGGGAGCGATGGGGATGAGAGAGGGGTCCTGGCTACAATGCTCTGTAGGGGAGCGATGGGGATGGAGAGACCTGGATAGGGGAGCGATGGGGAGAGAGAGGGGTCCTGGCTACAATGCTCTGTAATAGGGGAGCGATGGGGATGAGAGAGGACCTGGTACAAGGCTCTGGCTACAATGCTCTGTAGTAGGGGAGCGATGGGGATGAGAGAGGGGGAGTGGTCCTGGCTACAATGCTCTGTAATAGGGGAGCGATGGGGATGAGAGAGGGGACCTGGCTACAATGCTCTGTAATAGGGGAGCGATGGGGATGAGAGAGGGGACCTGGCTACAATGCTCTGTAATAGGGGAGCGATGGGGATCCTGGCTACAATGCTCTGTAATAGGGGAGCGATGGGGATGAGAGAGGGGTCCTGGCTACAATGCTCTGTAATAGGGGAGCGATGGGGATGAGAGAGGGGACCTGGCTACAATGCTCTGTAGTAGGGGAGCGATGGGGATGAGAGAGGGGACCTGGCTACAATGCTCTTTAATAGGGGAGCGATGGGGATCCTGGCTACAATGCTCTGTAATAGGGGAGCGATGGGGATGAGAGAGGGGACCTGGCTACAATGCTCTGTAATAGGGGAGCGATGGGGATGAGAGAGGGGTCCTGGCTACAATGCTCTGTAGTAGGGGAGCGATGGGGATGAGAGAGGGGTCCTGGCTACAATGCTCTGTAGTAGGGGCGATGGGGATGAGTGAGGGGTCCTGGCAATGCTCTGTAGTAGGGGAGCGATGATGGGATGAGAGAGGGGACCTGGCTACAATGCTCTGTAGTAGGGGAGCGATGGGGATGAGAGAGTGGTCCTGGCTACAATGCTCTGTAATAGGGGAGCGATGGGGATGAGAGAGGGGACCTGGCTACAATGCTCTGTAGTAGGGGAGCGATGGGGATGAGAGAGGGGGCCTGGCTACAATGCTCTGTAGTAGGGGAGCGATGGGGATGAGAGAGGGGTCCTGGCTACAATGCTCTGTAGTAGGGGAGCGATGGGGATGAGAGAGGGGACCTGGCTACAATGCTCTTTAATAGGGGAGCGATGGGGATGAGAGGGACCTGGCTACAATGCTCTAGGGGAGCGATGGGGATGAGACAGGGGTCCTGCTCTGTAATAGGGGAGCGATGGGGATGAGAGAGGGGGACCTGGCTACAATGCTCTGTAATAGGGGAGCGATGCTCTGGATGAGAGGGGAGGGGACGAGAGAGGGGTCCTGGCTACAATGCTCTGTAATAGGGGAGCGATGGGGATGAGAGAGGGGTCCTGGCTACAATGCTCTGTATGCTCTGTAGTAGGGGAGCGATGGGGATGAGAGAGGGGGCCTGGCTACAATGCTCTGTAGTAGGGGAGCGATGGGGATGAGAGAGGGGTCCTGGCTACAATGCTCTGTAGTAGGGGAGCGATGGGGATGAGAGAGGGGTCCTGGCTACAATGCTCTGTAATAGGGGAGCGATGGGGATGAGAGAGGGGTCCTGGCTACAATGCTCTGTAGGGGACCTGGCTACAATGCTCTGTATAGGGGAGCGATGGGGATGAGAGAGGGGTCCTGGCTACAATGCTCTGTAATAGGGGAGCGATGGGGATGAGAGAGGGGTCCTGGCTACAATGCTCTGTAATAGGGGAGCGATGGGGATGAGAGAGGGGACCTGGCTACAATGCTCTGTAATAGGGGAGCGATGGGGATGAGAGAGGGGGCCTGGCTACAATGCTCTGTAATAGGATGGGGATGAGAGAGGGGTCCTGGAGCGATGGGGATGAGAGAGGGGACCTGGCTACAATGCTCTGTAATAGGGGAGCGATGGGGATGAGAGAGGGGTCCTGGCTACAATGCTCTGTAGGGGAGCGATGCCTGGCTACAATGCTCTGTAATAGGGGAGCGAGCTACAATGCTCTGTAATAGGGGAGATGGGGATGAGAGAGGGGACCTGGCTACAATGCTCTGTAATAGGGGAGCGATGGGGATGAGAGAGGGGAGCCTGGCTACAATGCTCTGTAATAGGGGAGCGATGGGGATGAGAGAGGGGTCCTGGCTACAATGCTCTGTAATAGGGGAGCGATGGGGATGAGAGAGGGGGACCTGGCTACAATGCTCTGTAATAGGGGAGCGATGGAGGATGAGAGAGGGGTCCTGGCTACAATGCTCTGTAATAGGGGAGCGATGGGGATGAGAGAGGGGTCCTGGCTACAATGCTCTGTAATAGGGGAGCGATGAGGGGAGCGATGGGGATGAGAGAGGGGACCTGGCTACAATGCTCTGTAGTAGGGGAGCGATGGGGATGAGAGAGGGGACCTGGCTACAATGCTCTGTAATAGGGGAGCGATGGGGATGAGAGGGGGGGCTCTGTTAATAGGGGAGCGATGGGGATGAGAGAGGGGTCCTGGCTACAATGCTCTGTAATAGGGGAGCGATGGGGATGAGAGAGGGGACCTGGCTACAATGCTCTGTGTAGGGGAGCGAGTAGGGGAGCGATGGGGATGAGAGAGGGGGGCTACAATGCTCTGTAATAGGGGAGCGATGGGGATGAGAGAGGGGTCCTGGCTACAATGCTCTGAGAGAGGGGTCCTGGCTACAATGCTCTGTAATAGGGAGCCTGGCTACAATGCTCTGTAATAGGAGGAGCGATGGGGATGAGAGAGGGGACCTGGCTACAATGCTCTGTAATAGGGGAGCGATGGGGATGAGAGAGGGGACCTGGCTACAATGCTCTGTAGTAGGGGAGCGATGGGGATGAGAGAGGGGTCCTGGCTACAATGCTCTGTAATAGGGGAGCGATGGGGATGAGAGAGTCCTGGCTACAATGCTCTGTAATAGGGGAGCGATGGGGATGAGAGAGGGGGCCTGGCTACAATGCTCTGTAATAGGGGAGCGATGGGGATGAGAGAGGGGGCCTGGCTACAATGCTCTGATAGGGGTCCTGGCTAGGGGAGCGATGGGGATGAGAGAGGGGACCTGGCTACAATGCTCTGATGGGGATGAGAGAGGGGTCCTGGCTACAATGCTCTGTAGTAGGGGAGGGATGGGGATGAGAGAGGGGTCCTGGCTACAATGCTCTGATGGGGATGGGGATGAGAGAGGGGTCCTGGCTACAATGCTCTGTATGGGGATGAGAGAGGGGACCTGGCTACAAGCTCTGTAGTAGGGGAGCGATGGGGATGAGAGAGGGGTCCTGGCTACAATGCTCTGTAATAGGGGAGCGATGGGGATGAGAGAGGGGACCTGGCTACAATGCTCTGTAATAGGGGAGCGATGGGGATGAGAGAGGGGACCTGGCTACAATGCTCTGTAATAGGGGAGCGATGGGGATGAGAGAGGGGCTACAATGCCTGAGAGAGGGGGCTACAATGCTCTGTAATAGGGGAGCGATGGGGATGAGAGAGGGGTCCTGGCTACAATGCTCTGGTATGCTCTGTAGTAGGGGAGCGATGGGGATGAGAGAGGGGACCTGGCTACAATGCTCTGTAATAGGGGAGCGATGGGGATGAGAGAGGGGTCCTGGCTACAATGCTCTGTAATAGGGGAGCGATGGGGATGAGAGAGGGCTCTGTAATAGGGGAGCGATGAGGATGAGAGAGGGGACTGGCTACAATGCTCTGTAATAGGGGAGCGATGGGGATGAGAGAGGGGTCCTGGCTACAACAGCGATGGGGATGAGAGAGGGGTCCTGGCTCTGGGGATAATAGGGGAGCGATGGGGATGAGAGAGGGGTCCTGGCTACAATGCTCTGTAATAGGGGAGCGATGGGGATGAGAGAGGGGACCTGGCTACAATGCTCTGTAATAGGGGAGCGATGGGGATGAGAGAGGGGACCTGGCTACAATGCTCTGTAGTAGGGGAGCGATGGGGATGAGAGAGGGGTCCTGGCTACAAATAGGGGAGCGATGGGGATCTGGTACAATGCTCTTTAGTAGGGGAGCGATGGGGATGAGAGAGGGGGCCTGGCTACAATGCTCTGTATTAGGGGAGCGATGGGGATGAGAGACCTGGCTACAATGATCTGTAATAGGGGAGCGATGGGGATGAGAGAGGGTACCTGGCTACAATGCTCTGTAATAGGGGAGCGATGGGGATGAGAGAGGGGTCCTGGCTACAATGCTCTGTAATAGGGGAGCGATGGGGATGAGAGAGGGGTCCTGGCTACAATGCTCTGTAATAGGGGAGCGATGGGGATGAGAGAGGGGTCCTGGCTACAATGCTCTGTAATAGGGGAGCGATGGGGATGAGAGATGGGGGGGAGGGGTCCTGGCTACAATGCTCTGTAATAGGGGAGCGATGGGGATGAGATGAGAGAGGGGACCTGGATGCTCTGTAATAGGGGTCCTGGCTACAATGCTCTGCGATGGGGATAGGGGGGAGCTGTAATAGGGGATGGGGATGAGAGAGGGGTCCTGGCTACAATGCTCTGTAATAGGGGAGCGATGGGGATGAGAGAGGGGTCCTGGCTACAATGCTCTGTAATAGGGGAGCGATGGGGATGAGAGAGGGGTCCTGGCTACAATGCTCTGTAATAGGGGAGCGATGGGGATGAGAGAGGGGTCCTGGCTACAATGCTCTGTAATAGGGGAGCGATGGGGATGAGAGACCTGGCTACAATGCTCTGTAATAGGGGAGCGATGGGGATGAGAGAGGGGTCCTGGCTACAATGCTCTGTAATAGGGGAGCGATGGGGATGAGAGAGGGGACCTGGCTACAATGCTCTGTAATAGGGGAGCGATGGGGATGAGAGAGGGGTCCTGGCTACAATGCTCTGTAATAGGGGAGCGATGGGGATGAGAGAGGGGAGGATGGGGACCTGGCTACAATGCTCTGTAATAGGGGAGCGATGGGGATGAGAGAGGGGCTACAATGCCTGGCTACAATGCTCTGTAATAGGGGAGCGATGGGGATGAGAGAGGGGGAGCCTGGCTACAATGCTCTGTAATAGGGGAGCGATGGGGATGGGATGGATGCTCTGAGAGCGATGGGGTCCTGGCTACAATGCTCTGTAATAGGGGAGCGATGGGGATGAGAGAGGGGTCCTGGCTACAATGCTCTGTAATAGGGGAGCGATGGGGATGAGAGAGGGGATGCCTGAGGGGTCCTGGCTACAATGCTCTGTAATAGGGGAGCGATGGGGATGAGAGAGGGATCCTGGCTACAATGCTCTGTAATAGGGGAGCGATGGGGATGAGAGAGGGGACCTGGCTACAATGCTCTAGGGGAGTAATAGGGGACCTGGCTACAATGCTGTAATAGGGGATGGGGATGAGAGAGGGGACCTGGCTACAATGCTCTGTAACTGGCTACAATGCTCTGTAATGTAATAGGGGAGCGATGGGGATGAGAGAGGGGACCTGGCTACAATGCTCTGTAATAGGGGAGCGATGGGGATGAGAGAGGGGTCCTGGCTACAATGCTCTGTAATAGGGGAGCGATGGGGATGAGAGAGGGGGCCTGGCTACAATGCTCTGTAATAGGGGAGCGATGGGGATGAGAGAGGGGACCTGGCTACAATGCTCTGTAATAGGGGAGCGATGGGGATGAGAGAGGGGTCCTGGTATAGGGGAGGGATGGGGATGAGAGAGGGGGCTACAATGCTGATAGGGGAGGGATGGGGAGAGAGGATGAGAGAGGGGACCTGGCTACAATGCTCTGTAATAGGGGAGCGATGGGGATGAGAGAGGGGACCTGGCTACAATGCTCTGTAGTAGGGGAGCGATGGGGATGAGAGAGGCTACAATGGCTACAATGCTCTGATAGGGGAGCGATGGGGATGAGAGAGGGGACCTGGCTACAATGCTCTGTAATAGGGGAGCGATGGGGATGAGAGAGGGGACCTGGCTACAATGCTCTGTAATAGGGGAGCGATGGGGATGAGAGAGGGGTCCTGGCTACAATGCTCTGTAGCGATAGGGGAGCGATGGGGATGAGAGAGGGGGCCTGGCTACAATGCTCTGGGGTAGTAGGGGAGCGATGGGGATGAGAGAGGGGACCTGGCTACAATGCTCTGTAGTAGGGGAGCGATGGGGATGAGAGAGGGGTCCTGGCTACAATGCTCTGTAATAGGGGAGCGATGGGGATGAGAGAGGGGCTACAATGCTCTGTAGTAGGGGAGCGATGGGGATGAGAGAGGGGTCCTGGCTACAATGCTCTGTAATAGGGGAGCGATGGGGATGAGAGAGGGGGACCTGGCTACAATGCTCTGTAATAGGGGAGCGATGGGGATGAGAGAGGGGACCTGGCTACAATGCTCTGTAATAGGGGAGCGATGGGGATAGGGGAGCGATGGGGATGAGAGAGGGGGTCCTGGCTACAATGCTCTGTAATAGGGGAGCGATGGGGATAGGGGAGCGATGAGAGGGGTCCTGGCTACAATGCTCTGTAATAGGGGAGCGATGGGGATGAGAGAGGGGACCTGGCTACAATGCTCTGTAATAGGGGAGCGATGGGGATGAGAGAGGGGTCCTGGCTACAATGCTCTGTAATAGGGGAGCGATGGGGATGAGAGAGGGGACCTGGCTACAATGCTCTGTAATAGGGGAGCGATGGGGATGAGAGAGGGGACCTGGCTACAATGCTCTGTAGTAGGGGAGCGATGGGGATGAGAGAGGGGTCCTGGCTACAATGCTCTGTAATAGGGGAGCGATGGGGATGAGAGAGGGGACCTGGCTACAATGCTCTGTAGTAGGGGAGCGATGGGGATGAGAGAGGGGGCCTGGCTACAATGCTCTGTAATAGGGGAGCGATGGGGATGAGAGAGGGGACCTGGCTACAATGCTCTGTAATAGGGGAGCGATGGGGATGAGAGAGGGGTCCTGGCTACAATGCTCTGTAATAGGGGAGCGATGGGGATGAGAGAGGGGGGGACCTGGCTACAATGCTCTGTAATAGGGGAGCGATGGGGATGAGAGAGGGCTACAATGCTCTGTAATAGGGGAGCGATGGGGATGAGAGACCTGGCTACAATGCTCTGTAATAGGGGAGCGATGGGGATGAGAGAGGGGACCTGGCTACAATGCTCTGTAATAGGGGAGCGATGGGGATGAGAGAGGGGTCCTGGCTACAATGCTCTGTAATAGGGGAGCGATGGGGATGAGAGAGGGGTCCTGGCTACAATGCTCTGTAATAGGGGAGCGATGGGGATGAGAGAGGGGGGGACCTGGCTACAATGCTCTGTAGTAGGGGAGCGATGGGGATGAGAGAGGGGACCTGGCTACAATGCTCTGTAATAGGGGAGCGATGGGGATGAGAGAGGGGACCTGGCTACAATGCTCTGTAATAGGGGAGCGATGGGGATGAGAGAGGGGACCTGGCTACAATGCTCTGTAATAGGGGAGCGATGGGGATGAGAGAGGGGACCTGGCTACAATGCTCTGTAGTAGGGGAGCGATGGGGATGAGAGAGGGGTCCTGGCTACAATGCTCTTTAATAGGGGAGCGATGGGGATGAGAGAGGGGACTGGCTGACAATGATCTGTAATAGGGGAGCGATGGGGATGAGAGAGGGGACCTGGCTACAATGCTCTGTAATAGGGGAGCGATGGGGATGAGAGAGGGGGCCTGGCTACAATGCTCTGTAGTAGGGGAGCGATGGGGATGAGAGAGGGGTCCTGGCTACAATGCTCTGTAATAGGGGAGCGATGGGGATGAGAGAGGGGTCCTGGCTACAATGCTCTGTAATAGGGGAGCGATGGGGATGAGAGAGGGGCTCTGTAATAGGGGAGCCTGGCTACAATGCTCTGTAATAGGGGAGCGATGGGGATGAGAGGGGTCCTGGGGAGCCTGGCTACAATGCTCTGTAGTAGGGGAGCGATGGGGATGAGAGAGGGGGACCTGGCTACAATGCTCTAGGGGACAAGGGGACCTGGCTACAATGCTCTGTAGGGGAGTATGGGGGCTACAATGCTCGAGGGGAGGATGGGGATGAGAGAGGGGGACCTGGCTACAATGCTCTGTAATAGGGGAGCGATGGGGATGAGAGAGGGGACCTGGCTACAATGCTCTGTGAGAGAGTGGTCCTGGCTACATTGCTCTGTAGTAGGGGAGCGATGGGGAGAGGGGAGCTACAATGATCTGATGGGGATGAGAGAGCGATGGGGATGAGAGAGGGGACCTGGCTACAATGCTCTGTAATAGGGGAGCGATGGGGATGAGAGAGGGGTCCTGGCTACAATGCTCTGTAATAGGGGAGCGATGGGGATGAGAGAGGGGGACCTGGCTACAATGCTCTGTAATAGGGGAGCGATGGGGATGAGAGAGGGGTCCTGGCTACAATGCTCTGTAATAGGGGAGCGATGGGGATGAGAGAGGGGACCTGGCTACAATGCTCTGTAATAGGGGAGCGATGGGGATGAGAGAGGGGACCTGGCTACAATGCTCTGTAGTAGGGGAGCGATGGGGATGAGAGAGGGGGGACCTGGCTACAATGCTCTGTAATAGGGGAGCGATGGGGATGAGAGAGGGGTCCTGGCTACAATGCTCTGTAATAGGGGAGCGATGGGGATGAGAGAGGGGTCCTGGCTACAATGCTCTTTAATAGGGGAGCGATGGGGATGAGAGAGGGGACCTGGCTACAATGCTCTGTAATAGGGGAGCGATGGGGATGAGAGAGGGGTCCTGGCTACAATGCTCTGTAGTAGGGGAGCGATGGGGATGAGAGAGGGGACCTGGCTACAATGATCTGTAATAGGGGAGCGATGGGGATGAGAGAGGGGTCCTGGCTACAATGCTCTGTATGGGGATAGAGGGGGGGCTACAATGCTCTGTAATAGGGGAGCGATGGGGATGAGAGAGGGGACCTGGAGATCGATGGGGATGAGAGAGAGGGGACCTGGCTACAATGCTCTGTAATAGGGGAGCGATGGGGATGAGAGAGGGGACCTGGCTACAATGCTCTGTAGTAGGGGAGCGATGGGGATGAGAGAGGGGACCTGGCTACAATGCTCTGTAGTAGGGGAGCGATGGGGATGAGAGAGGTCCTGGCTACAATGCTCCGATGGGGATGAGAGACCTGGCTACAATGCTCTGTAATAGGGGAGCGATGGGGATGAGAGAGGGGACCTGGCTACAATGCTCTGTAATAGGGGAGCGATGGGGATGAGAGAGGGGACCTGACCTGGGCTCCTGGCTACAATGCTCTGTAATAGGGGAGCGATGGGGATGAGAGAGGGGACCTGGCTACAATGCTCTGTAATAGGGGAGCGATGGGGATGAGAGAACCTGGCTACAATGCTCTGTAATAGGGGAGCGATGGGGATGAGAGAGGGGACCTGGCTACAATGCTCTGTAATAGGGGAGCGATGGGGATGAGAGAGGGGACCTGGCTACAATGCTCTGTAATAGGGGAGCGATGGGGATGAGAGAGGGGTCCTGGCTACAATGCTGCTCTGTAATAGGGGAGCGATGGGGATGAGAGAGGGGTCCTGGCTACAATGCTCTGTAATAGGGGAGCGATGGGGATGAGAGAGGGGGGCTACAATGCTCTGTAGTAGGGGAGCGATGGGGATGAGAGAGGGGTCCTGGCTACAATGCTCTGTAATAGGGGAGCGATGGGGATGAGAGAGGGGACCTGGCTACAATGCTCTGTAGTAGGGGAGCGATGGGGATGAGAGAGGGGACCTGGCTACAATGCTCTGTAGTAGGGGAGCGATGGGGATGAGAGAGGGGTCCTGGCTACAATGCTCTGTAATAGGGGAGCGATGGGGATGAGAGAGGGGGCCTGGCTACAATGCTCTGTAATAGGGGAGCGATGGGGATGAGAGAGGGGACCTGGCTACAATGCTCTGTAATAGGGGAGCGATGGGGATGAGAGAGGGGACCTGGCTACAATGCTCTGTAATAGGGGAGCGATGGGGATGAGAGAGGGGGCCTGGCTACAATGCTCTGTAATAGGGGAGCGATGGGGATGAGAGAGGGGACCTGGCTACAATGCTCTGTAATAGGGGAGCGATGGGGATGAGAGAGGGGACCTGGCTACAATGCTCTGTAATAGGGGAGCGATGGGGATGGGGATGAGAGAGGGGTCCTGGCTACAATGCTCTGTAGTAGGGGAGCGATGGGGATGAGAGAGGGGTCCTGGCTACAATGCTCTGTAATAGGGGAGCGATGGGGATGAGAGAGGGGACCTGGCTACAATGCTCTGTAATAGGGGAGCGATGGGGATGAGAGAGGGGACCTGGCTACAATGCTCTGTAATAGGGGAGCGATGGGGATGAGAGGGGACCTGGGGCTACAAGCTCTGTAATAGGGGAGCGATGGGGATGAGAGAGGGGACCTGGCTACAATGCTCTGTAGTAGGGGAGCGATGGGGATGAGAGAGGGGACCTGGCTACAATGCTCTGTAGTAGGGGAGCGATGGGGATGAGAGAGGGGACCGGTTTACTTTTGTGATTAAAACTGGTTTATTTTGAGGCAACAATAGTTATCTGTATGTGTGCGTGCATTTATGTGTGTATGCTACTGTGCACGGGCGTGCGTGTTCATATGAATTGGAAGCTGTTGGTGATTTAAAATTCAGTTGTAACATTATTCAATATGAAGGGAATAATCAAGACAGGAGATGGATCGAAGTACTAAAAAGTAACCAGAACCAAGTGAGTTTCACCCCCCTCCCCCCCCCCCCCCCCCCCCCCCCCCCTCCCCTCCTGCTTCTTCAATTCCAGCGAGTTTCAGTAGTGATTGACAAACAGTGGCTCCCTGTTATAGCTCAGGACCTCATGATGATGATGATGTAAACAGGATCTCTGTGCACTCTCTGAAGTGAAGGAGGGCGTCACGTGTCTTGATGATGTACACAGGATCTGTGTCCACTCTCTGAAGTGAGGGAGGGTGTCACGTGTCATCATGGTGATGTATGAACATGATATGTGTCCACTCTCTGAAGTGAAGGAGGGCGTCACGTGTCACGATGATGTAAACATGATATGTGTCCACTCTCTGAAGTGAAGGAGTGTGTCACGTGTCATCATCATGATGTAAACATGATCTCTGTCCACTCTCTGAAGTGAAGGAGGGCGTCACGTGTCACGATGATGTAAACATGATATGTGTCCACTCTCTGAAGTGAAGGAGTGTGTCACGTGTCATCATCATGATGTAAACATGATCTCTGTCCACTCTCTGAAGTGAGGGAGGGTGTCACGTGTCATCATGATGATGTATGAACATGATCTCTGTCCACTCTGAAGTGAGGGAGGGTGTCACGTGTCATCATGATGATGTATGAACATGATATATGTGCACTCTCTGAAGTGAAGGAGGGTGTCATCATGATGATGTATGAACATGATCTCTGTCCACTCTCTGAAGTGAGGGAGGGTGTCACGTGTCATCATGATGATGTATGAACATGATCTCTGTCCACTCTCTGAAGTGAGGGAGTGTGTCACGTGTCATCATGATGTATGAACATGATCTCTGTCCACTCTCTGAAGTGAGGGAGTGTGTCACGTGTCATCATGATGTATGAACATGATCTCTGTCCACTCTCTGAAGTGAGGGAGGGTGTCACGTGTCGTTTTGATGATGTGAACTTGATCTCTGTCCACTCTCTGAAGTGAGGGTCACGTGTCATGATGATGTATGAAGATGATCTCTGTTCACTCTCTGAAGTGAGGGAGGGTGTCACGTGTCATCATGATGATGTGAACTTGATCTCTGTCCACTCTCTGAAGTGAGGGAGGGTGTCATGTGTCATCATGATGATGTATGAATATGATCTCTGTCCACTCTCTGAAGTGCGGGTCACGTGTCATCATGATGATGTATGAACATGATCTCTGTCCACTCTCTGAAGTGAGGGTCACGTGTTATCATGATGATGTATGAACATGATCTGTATCCACTCTCTGAAGTGAGGGAGGGTGTCACGTGTCATCATGATGTATGAACATGATCTCTGTTCAGTCTCTGAAGTGAGGGAGGGTGTCACGTGTCATCATGATGATGTATGAACATGATCTTTATCCACTCTCTGAAGTGAGGGAGTGTGTCACGTGTCATCATGATGTATGAACATGATCTCTGTCCACTCACTGAAGTGAGGGAGTGTGTCACGTGTCATCATGATGTATGAACATGATCTCTGTCCACTCTCTGAAGTGAAGGAGGGCGTCACGTGTCGTTGGCTATTTTAGAGCCTTGACACTTGAGAGTGAGAACGGTGACGGGTTTCGCAGATTCTGATAATTCTCGAGCAGACCACGTTTTCTCGCCAGAAGATAGGCAACAGAGCAATGGCAAAACATTAGCCTCTTTGGTTCATAAACAACCTTCCTTTATGCCAAAAGCTAAGGGTTGTTCCTCATCGGCCATTTTGATTTCACAAGAAGAAGCATTTCATCAGGCCCGAATCTATGATTGGCAACTGTTTGTTTGTTTGTCAAGCAAACCACCATGATGATTTTACTGCAGCAAACATTGTACTGTTAAAGCATACCTGTGGGGACAGTGTGTGTGTGTGTGTGTGTGTGTGTGTGTGTGTGTGTGTGTGTGTGTGTGTGTGTGTGTGTGTGTGTGTGTGTGTGTGTGTGTGTGTGTCAAATCAAATCAAATCATCTTTATTATCTCATAACTGAGAAATTGCAGCCAGGTGCACATAAGAAAAACAGCAACAATAAACACATTTATCAACAACAACAAAAACCACAACAATAAACACATTTATCAACAATTAAAGAATATAAACTAATAACTAATAAACACTGCAATATTGTAGTTAACAAACTGGACGAATACGAATACAAATTCAATCCCAAGGAGATGGACAGGCTGCTCAGCAAAACAATCACTCGATGCAGTGCATTAAGAGTTCAACAGATGAATTGATCTTGGTAAGAAAGTTTTCTGTGCTCTTATTTTCAGTTTTAGAGTTCTGTATCGACGGCCCGATGGTAATACTTCATAGTATTTTGCCAGAACATGACTGTTATCATTAAGAATTTTCCTGGCTTTCTTGACTACTTGTCTGTCATACAACTCTTGCATACCACTCTGCCTTGCACCCACAACTTTACTGCACACATTCACCATATCACTCAACACACGCTTACTTTTTACACTCAAGCTTCCATACCAACAGATAAATGACACAGTAAGAACAGATTCAATGCAACATCGGTAGTAGGTTTGAAGAATATCTGAACAGACACCAATATTCCTTAGCCTCTGTAAACAAAAGATCCTGGACTGACTCTTCTTATGTATATGCTCAATGTGTTTATCAAAAGTAAGTTTCTTGTCTAAAACTGTGCCTAGGTATTTGTACTCATCAATTCTTTCAACCGTTTCACCATCAATTTCCAAATGTGGCACTGGCACTGGGTTTCTACGAAAATCTACAAGCAGTTCTTTTGTTTTAACAACATTTAAATCCAGATAATTATCTTTGCACCATGAACAAAACCTTTTGACTTCACTGAAGTACACAGAATCAGAGTTTGACAAATCTTCGATGGCAGAATCATCTGAGTATTTAATGACAGGTGTTTCTTCAGTGCCTCTACAGTCGTTTGTGTACAATGTAAAAAGAACTGGGGACAAAACTGTTCCTTGGGGGGCACCTGTAGAAGTCGAACGTTCTGAGGAGATTGCAGATTGAAAGCGGACAGACTGAGTTCTATTGCGTAGGAAATTGGTTATCCAGAGAATGAGCTTGGGGTTAACATTCAGGTCTAGTAGTTTCTGGGCCAGTAAATGGGGCTGTATTGTATTGAAGGCAGAGGAGAAATCGATGAATAAAATACGAACAAAAGAGTTGGGGGTATTTAAGTGAAGAAAGGCATTGTGAAGAAGGGTCAGTAAGGCATCGTCTGTTCCTCTACACCGTTTGTAGGCAAACTGAAAGGGGTCAAGGAGTAGGTTAGTAAAAGAAAGAAGGCGATGAAGGACGATCTTTTCAAAACATTTCATGGCAATAGACGTTAAGGCAACAGGGCGGTAATCGTTCAGTGTGGCAGGGTTCTTTTTCTTAGGGACAGGAGTAACTGTAGAATTTTTCCAGATACATGGTACAACACAATCGCGTAAAGACCAGTTAAATAGAGAGCAAAACACACCACACAATTGAGAACAGCATGCTTTCAACAATCTTCCACACACATTATCTGGTCCCACAGCTTTCCTCACATTTAGTTTCTGAAATATGGACTGAACATCTCTTTCTTGAACCTCAAATTCATGATCTTCATTTGCATTGATAATTTTTTCTCTTAACTGTGACGTTACCCCGTTTAGATCTCCCTCTAGATCATTTCTTTCAAACCGACAATAAAAGTCATTTAGCTCATTAGAAAAATCCTTCTGTTCTTCTCTGGTCATTTGGCAATTTGCTGTTCGTTTTTTTGATTGGCCAGTTAGAGTTCGAAGCCCATCCCATGCATCTAAGATTCTGCCTGTCTGAAACTGCTGTTCTACTTTATCCTTATACTCCCTCTGCCCCTTCCTTAACTCCCCTCTAAGTTTAGATTGAACCACTTTTCTTTCTCTTTTATCTCCTGTTTGAAAGGCTACTTTCTTCTCATTTAAAACTGATTTAATAGACTTGGAAATCCACGGTTTGTTGTTGGGAAAAATCTTTATAGTCTTTGATGGAATGATCATATCTTCACAAAAAATAATGTAAGACGTAACAACATCAGCAGCTTCATGCACAGTTTCACAGGAATCAGTCAGCAC
This sequence comes from Phymorhynchus buccinoides, assembly GCA_017654935.2. Lineage (NCBI taxonomy): Eukaryota > Metazoa > Mollusca > Gastropoda > Neogastropoda > Raphitomidae > Phymorhynchus > Phymorhynchus buccinoides. The sequence continues at coordinate 73,179,433 of CM065683.1, forward strand.
ACTCCAGTCAGTACATTCAAAACAACCCCTCAATTCATCCACACTCTCGGTCGTCCACTCTTTCACGCTCTTTTTCACCACAGGTTCAGTTTGTATTTTGGGTCTGTAGGCAGGGATAAGTTGCACGGTGTCGTGGTCGGAAGCACCCACTGGTGGTAGAGGTAGAGATCTATATGCATTGGGAATATTGCCGTAACATAAGTCAATAGTCTTCTTCTGACGAGTAAAACATGTCACATACTGTTTAAAAGAGGGTAGAGTTTTACGCAAGTCACAGTGATTAAAGTCACCAACGATGAAGCAGGGGGCATCAGCAGAAATCAACTGTAGCTCTCTGACGACAGCAGCTATCTCCCTTCCAGCGCGTACAGCAGAGGTCTTGTCAAACACAGGGGCATACACAACTGTCAAAAAGACACGACCAAACTCGCGAGGAAGATAACGCGGCCTGAGAGACACAGAGAGCAGTTCAATGTCTTGTGTACACACACGCTTCTTTACGGTTACATTCGCACTATCACACCAGCTTTCATTCACATATAAGCAAACACCACCACCCATTTGCTTTCCCACTTTCTCACAGTCTCTATCAACTCTGTACGGCACACCAAAACCATCAATTGCAACATTCTCATCACGAACTTTCTCAGTCAACCAAGTTTCCGTAAAACAGAGTACACATGAGTTTCTATATTCACTTAGAAATTGACAATTTGCCTGGATTTCGTCTAAGTTACAGTTCTTTCCGTTCGGGTTGATAGATCTGACGTTTGATAGAATCATGGATGGTAGGGGCAGTTTAGATCTGTTTCTTCTCATTCTTCTTCTCACTCCTCTCTGTCCCCTCTTTCGTTATTTCTTCTTTCTAGCCGTACTCACTCTCACTTTCACCAATCATTTCAGCAGGGAATAGTTGTCCAGAAATGGTCGAGATGTGTGTGTGTGTGTGTGTGTGTGTGTGAAGTCAAAGTCAAAGTCAAAAATTTTATTTCCAGATGAACATCGAATAAGCATTACGTGTGTGTGTGTGTGTGTGTGTGTGTGTGTGTGTGCGTGTGCGTGTGTGCGTGCGTGTGCGTGTGCGTGTGTGTGTGTGTGGATTGGCCCCAAATACGTCTTTTGCCTCACTCGCCGAGAGTCTTCAGTGATATTGATATCCTCACTCGCCATGCTCGCGACAATTCTTTTCTCAATTAATTTTGAAACGCATCGTCGTGGTGTCTCGACAAACATGAGTGCGACAGGAAGTGATAAGCGTAATGTTGTAGTGGGGAGAGGGATGGTGTGGACTCCAGTCTGTTGATGGTAGGGGAAGACGGGGTAAAAAGCGCATGGGCGGGTAAGAAGCCCACCCCAGTTATCTCATGAAATAAAGAAAATTTCAGTCAAATTTGCCCATGAGACGAATGCTAGACATTAACGCTCGTCTCATGGGCAAAATGAGACTGAAATTTGCTTCATTTCATGAGATAATTAGGGTGGGCTTCTTACCCGCCCATGCGCTTTTTACCCCGTCTTCCCCTAGCCCAGTGGAGCGCATGGGACCTTATTATCCGAACTAATGATCGGTTAGTAATGGCGCTATATGGCCATTGGTAGGCCTGCTTGTTATGACGAGCAGTTATGCTGCACAGTGACATTAGTACTGCTTGTTATGACGAGCAGTTATGCTGCACGGTGACATTAGTACTGCTTGTTATGACGAGCAGTTATGCTACACGGTGACATTAGTACTGCTTGTTATGCTGCACGTTGACATTAGTACTGCTTGTTATGCTGCACGTTAACATTAGTACTGCTTGTTATGACGAGCAGTTATGCTACACGTTGATATTAGTACTGCTTGTTATGACGAGCAGTTATGCTACACGCTGATATTAGTACTGCTTGTTATGACGAGCAGTTATGCTGCACGCTGATATTAGTACTGCTTGTTATGACGAGCAGCTATGCTGCACGCTGACATTAGTACTGCTTGTTATGACGAGCAGTTATGCTGCACGCTGATATTAGTACTGCTTGTTATGACGAGCAGTTATGCTACACGCTCATATTAGTACTGCTTGTTATGACGAGCAGTTATGCTGCACGGTGACATTTGTACTGCTTGTTATGATGAGCAGTTATGCTGCACGGTGATATTAGTACTGCTTGTTATGACGAGCAGTTATGCTACACGCTGATATTAGTACTGCTTGTTATGACGAGCAGTTATGCTGCACGGTGACATTAGTACTGCTTGTTATGACGAGCAGTTATGCTACACGCTGACATTAGTACTGCTTGTTATGACGAGCAGTTATGCTGCACGCTGACATTAGTACTGCTTGTTATGACGAGCAGCTATGCTGCACGGTGACATTAGTACTGCTTGTTATGACGAGCAGTTATGCTACACGGTGACATTAGTACTGCTTGTTATGACGAGCAGTTATGCTGCACGGTGACATTAGTACTGCTTGTTATGACGAGCAGTTATGCTGCACGGTGACATTAGTACTGCTTGTTATGATGAGCAGTTATGCTGCACGGTGACATTAGTACTGCTTGTTATGACGAGCAGCTATGCTGCACGGTGACATTAGTACTGCTTGTTATGACGAGCAGTTATGCTGCACGGTGACATTAGTACTGCTTGTTATGACGAGCAGTTATGCTGCACGGTGACATTAGTACTGCTTGTTATGACGAGCAGTTATGCTGCACGCTGACATTAGTACTGCTTGTTATGACGAGCAGCTATGCTGCACGCTGACATTAGTACTGCTTGTTATGACGAGCAGCTATGCTGCACGCTGACATTAGTACTGCTTGTTATGACGAGCAGTTATGCTGCACAGTGACATTAGTACTGCTTGTTATGACGAGCAGTTATGCTGCACGCTGACATTAGTACTGCTTGTTATGACGAGCAGGTATGCTGCACGGTGACATTAGTACTGCTTGTTATGACGAGCAGTTATGCTGCACGGTGACATTAGTACTGCTTGTTATGACGAGCAGTTATGCTGCACGGTGACATTAGTACTGCTTGTTATGACGAGCAGTTATGCTGCACGCTGATATTAGTACTGCTTGTTATGACGAGCAGCTATGCTGCACGGTGACATTAGTACTGCTTGTTATGACGAGCAGTTATGCTGCACGGTGACATTAGTACTGCTTGTTATGACGAGCAGCTATGCTGCACGCTGACATTAGTACTGCTTGTTATGATGAGCAGCTATGCTGCACGGTGACATTAGTACTGCTTGTTATGACGAGCAGTTATGCTACACGGTGACATTAGTACTGCTTGTTATGACGAGCAGTTATGCTGCACGCTGATATTAGTACTGCTTGTTATGATGAGCAGTTATGCTGCACGCTGATATTAGTACGCTCGTCTCATGGGCAAAATGAGACTGAAATTTGCTTCATTTCATGAGATAATTGGGGTGGGCTTCTTACCCGCCCATGCGCTTTTTACCCCGTCTTCTCCTAGCCCAGTGGAGCGCATGGGACCTTATTATCGGAACTAATGATCGGTTAGTAATGGCGCTATATGGCCATTGGTAGGCCTGCTTGTTATGACGAGCAGTTATGCTGCACAGTGACATTAGTACTGCTTGTTATGATGAGCAGTTATGCTGCACGCTGACATTAGTACTGCTTGTTATGACGAGCAGGTATGCTGCACGGTGACATTAGTACTGCTTGTTATGACGAGCAGTTATGCTGCACGGTGACATTAGTACTGCTTGTTATGACGAGCAGTTATGCTGCACGGTGACATTAGTACTGCTTGTTATGATGAGCAGTTATGCTGCACGTTGACATTAGTACTGCTTGTTATGACGAGCAGCTATGCTGCACGGTGACATTAGTACTGCTTGTTATGACGAGCAGTTATGCTGCACGGTGACATTAGTACTGCTTGTTATGACGAGCAGTTATGCTACACGCTGATATTAGTACTGCTTGTTATGATGAGCAGTTATGCTGCACGCTGATATTAGTACTGCTTGTTATGATGAGCAGTTATGCTGCACGTTGACATTAGTACTGCTTGTTATGACGAGCAGTTATGCTGCACGGTGACATTAGTACACGAGGGTGTGCCTCATGCCAAAACTTATGTTCACTGCTGAATATAGGAAGAACACACTCATACTTATAGGGACATTATAAACTCTTACACTACAGCTTTAAAAACAACAACAACAACAACAACAACAACAACAACGACAACAACAACAACAGCAAACCGTGTTGGTGATGCACGTGTGCAGTGACTCTAGGTTGTGGCGGACAAATGGAAGGGGGGGAGGGAGGTGGAGAGGGAGGCGGGATGACTGTGTGCTTGTTGTTTGATGCTGTGTGGAGTGGCCTGACTGTGTTCTTGTTGTTTAATGCTGTTTGGAGTGGCCTGACTGTGTGCTTGTTGTTTGATGCTGTTTGGAGTGGCTGACTGTACTGTGTGCTTGTTGTTTGATGCTGTTTGGAGTGCCCTGACTGTACTGTGTGCTTGTTGTTTGATGCTGTTTGGAGTGCCCTGACTGTCTAGCTTGTTGTTTGATGCTGTTTGGAGTGGCCTGACTGTCTAGCTTGTTGTTTGATGCTGTTTGGAGTGTCCTGACTGTACTGTGTGCTTGTTGTTTGATGCTGTTTGGAGTGACCTAACTGTGTGCTTGTGTGTTTGATGCTGTTTGGAGTGGCCTGACTGTACTGTGTGCTTGTTGTTTGATGCTGTTTGGAGTGACCTGACTGTGCTTGTTGTGTGTTGTTTGATGCTGTTTGGAGTGGCCTGACTGTACTGTGCGCTTGTTGTTTGATGCTGTTTGGAGTGACCTAACTGTGTGCTTGTGTGTTTGATGCTGTTTGGAGTGGCCTGACTGTACTGTGTGCTTGTTGTTTGGTGCTGTTTGGAGTGGGATGACTGTGTGCTTGTGTGTTTGATGCTGTTTGGAGTGGCCTGACTGTACTGTGTGCTTGTTGTTTGATGCTGTTTGGAGTGGCCTGACTGTGCGCTTGTTGTTTGATGCTGTTTGGAGTGGGATGACTGTGTGCTTGTTGTTTGATGCTGTTTGGAGTGGCCTGACTGTACTGTGTGCTTGTTGTTTGATGCTGTTTGGAGTGGGATGACTGTGCGCTTGTTGTTTGATGCTGTTTGGAGTGGCCTGACTGTGTGCTTGTTGTTTGATGCTGTTTGGAGTGGGATGACTGTGTGCTTGTGTGTTTGATGCTGTTTGGAGTGGCCTGACTGTACTGTGTGCTTGTTGTTTGATGCTGTTTGGAGTGGCCTGACTGTACTGTGTGCTTGTTGTTTGATGCTGTTTGGAGTGGCCTGACTGTACTGTGTGCTTGTTGTTTGATGCTGTGTGGAGTGGCCTGACTGTGTGCTTGTTGTTTGATGCTGTTTGGAGTGGCCTGACTGTACTGTGTGCTTGTTGTTTGATGCTGTTTGGAGTGACCTAACTGTGTGCTTGTGTGTTTGATGCTGTTTGGAGTGGCCTGACTGTCTAGCTTGTTGTTTGATGCTGTTTGGAGTGGTCTGACTGTACTGTGTGCTTGTTGTTTGATGCTGTTTGGAGTGGTCTGACTGTACTGTGTGCTTGTTGTTTGATGCTGTTTGGAGTGCCCTGACTGTACTGTGTGCTTGTTGTTTGATGCTGTTTGGAGTGGTCTGACTGTACTGTGTGCTTGTTGTTTGATGCTGTTTGGAGTGGCCTGACTGTACTGTGTGCTTGTTGTTTGATGCTGTTTGGAGTGGTCTGACTGTACTGTGTGCTTGTTGTTTGATGCTGTTTGGAGTGGCCTGACTGTGTGCTTGTTGTTTGATGCTGTTTGGAGTGGCCTGACTGTACTGTGTGCTTGTTGTTTGGTGCTGTTTGGAGTGGGATGACTGTGTGATTGTGTTGTGTGTTTGATGCTGTTTGGAGTGGCCTGACTGTCTAGCTTGTTGTTTGATGCTGTTTGGAGTGGCCTGACTGTACTGTGTGCTTGTTGTTTGATGCTGTTTGGAGTGGCCTGACTGTACTGTGTGCTTGTTGTTTGATGCTGTTTGGAGTGGCCTGACTGTGTGCTTGTTGTTTGATGCTGTTTGGAGTGGGATGACTGTGTGCTTGTTGTTTGATGCTGTTTGGAGTGGCCTGACTGTCTAGCTTGTTGTTTGATGCTGTTTGGAGTGGCCTGACTGTACTGTGTGCTTGTTGTTTGATGCTGTTTGGAGTGGCCTGACTGTACTGTGTGCTTGTTGTTTGATGCTGTTTGGAGTGGCCTGACTGTACTGTGTGCTTGTTGTTTGATGCTGTTTGGAGTGGCCTGACTGTGTGCTTGTTGTTTGATGCTGTTTGGAGTGGCCTGACTGTACTGTGTGCTTGTTGTTTGATGCTGTTTGGAGTGGTCTGACTGTACTGTGTGCTTGTTGTTTGATGCTGTGTGGAGTGGCTGACTGTACTGTGTGCTTGTTGTTTGATGCTGTTTGGAGTGGCCTGACTGTACTGTGTGCTTGTTGTTTGGTGCTGTTTGGAGTGGGATGACTGTGTGATTGTGTTGTGTGTTTGATGCTGTTTGGAGTGGCCTGACTGTCTAGCTTGTTGTTTGATGCTGTTTGGAGTGGCCTGACTGTACTGTGTGCTTGTTGTTTGATGCTGTTTGGAGTGGCCTGACTGTACTGTGTGCTTGTTGTTTGATGCTGTTTGGAGTGGCCTGACTGTACTGTGTGCTTGTTGTTTGATGCTGTTTGGAGTGGCCTGACTGTACTGTGCGCTTGTTGTTTGATGCTGTTTGGAGTGACTGTACTGTGTGCTTGTTGTTTGATGCTGTTTGGAGTGGCCTGACTGTAGCTGTAGCTTGTTGTTTGATGCTGTTTGGAGTGGCCTGACTGTGTAGCTTGTTGTAGCTTGTTGTTTGATGCTGTTTGGAGTGGCCTGACTGTGTAGCTTGTTGTAGCGTGTTGTTTGATGCTGTTTGGAGTGGCCTGACTGTGTAGCGTGTTGTAGCGTGTTGTTTGATGCTGTTTGGAGTGGCCTGACTGTGTAGCTTGTTGTAGCGTGTTGTTTGATGCTGTTTGGAGTGGCCTGACTGTGCGTGTTGTAGCTTGTTGTTTGATGCTGTTTGGAGTGGCCTGACTGTGTAGCTTGTTGTTGCGTGTTGTTTGATGCTGTTTGGAGTGGCCTGACTGTGTAGCTGGTTGTAGCGTGTTGTTTGATGCTGTTTGGAGTGGCCTGACTGTTGGCTTTGTCACCTGTAGACCCTTGTCTTGATGACCCGTCTTGATTACGGGCGTGTGTGTAAAAATGGTTTACTTTAGAGAGAGAGAGAGAGAGAGAGAGAGAGAGATGAGAGAGAGAGAGAGAGAGAGAGAGGATTTGCTAAATTAGGTCATCATTTTTTTACGATTGGGAAAGTATACTCATAGTTATTATCATACACTAGCAGCAACGCCCCGCACTTGCTACGTCCCTGCGCTCGCTTCGCTTCGCGGCAGCTTTTCCCCGGCACAGGTCTTTAGAATAGCACTTGGAAATGTCTCCCACTGTAGTCCCCCAGTGATGCTGACCACACATGTACATGGCTACATGGATCAGTTGTAACCAACAGTTGTAAAGCTACAGTTGTGTGACTCACTTCTTTTTTATTGCCCTCTTTCTGAAGCCAGTAATTTTCAAAGTATGGGCTCTTGTTATTAGGTGTCCCTCAGCTCTCAGTCACACTATCCAGTGAAGCTGATCACTAACACATGAGGTAGGGGTCTCATACCAACGGTTTAGGTCTAATGCCAACGGATTTGAGACTATGGGCTGCTTGGCTCCAATTCTCGCTTTCTTATTGGCCCCTTTGAAATGTCTTCAACTGCATTCCCCTGTTGATGCTGATCATGAATATATGTGTTTTATAGGGGTCTAACGCCAATGGTTTTGAAACTATGATCCCCCTCAGCTATCACTCTCACTGTGCTATTGCCCCTTTGAAATGTCCTCTCACGCCATTCCCCTGTTGATGCTGATCATGAATATATATGGTTTATAGGGTCTAACGCCAATGGTTTTGAAACTATGAGCCCCCTCAGCTCTCACTCTCATTGTGCTATTGACCCCTTCAAAATGTCTTCCACTGCATTTCCCCTGTTTATGCTGATCACAAATATATATGGTTATATTGTGGTCTAACGCCAACGGTTTTGAAACTATGAGCACTTGTTTTCGGAGCCCCTCAGCTCTCACTCTCGCTGTGCTATTGGCCCCTTCAAAATGTCTTCCACTGGGTTCCACTGTGATGCTGATCCTAAGCTTGACGTTGGGTTTTGTTGTAGCATGTATACATTACACGGGCTGAAATGGAGCCCGTCAACTTTACACGGCCAAAAGTATAGAAAGTAGATTATATTCGAAAGACGAGCGTCTCTCAACATTACGTAGCCAAATTTGTAAATATAGACGACAAATCAACAAACACTTACAGAACAAACCTCGAGACTTTTTCTTTCTTTTTTTTTTTCTTGTCTCATCTTCTGGGCCGTACAGTGGCGTTGCTCACGCGCCGCTCATTCCGATTCCCAATTCGCAGCCACACCTCCGCACGTTCAGGTCGCAGAATCCGAGACCAGCCGTTAAAGGGGAGCGAATCTATGTTAGTCCATCAGGAGGCAACCAACCGAGGAGACACTGCACTGCTGCTGAGTCACTTCTGTGGAGGTCAGTAGAGCCTGTTCGCAGGACACCACCTACTAAGCCCCCTACTGACGACACTATTCTCTTAGTCGCGGAGCCAGCGTGATTGAGGTCCTCCTCCGAGGGCGCCACCACGTCCGTCCAACGACAGCTCCCCAGAACACATTGATCCCCATGACTTTGACCCGAATGAACCAAGGCATAAACTGGATCGGAAACCAAAACTGATTTCACCATGAGAGCAGGGCTTGCAAAACCATAGAATTTGAGACTTAAAAAAAAAAATTGATTGATGGAAATGAGGCGGATGACTATGATGATGATGATGATGATTGATGATATGGAGTTCCTTCTCGGTCTGAGACTGCATGACAGGGCTATATTATACGCTTCCTTTTATAATGAATATCCCGGCGTTAACCAGGCCCCAGAACTACAGACACCTGCAGTGTTGGTCTCGTATTTAGGACAACACTCTCAGAATCGCATCTGTTAGGCGGATGAAGCTCGACTGTGTGTTTTCCGTCTTCCCATTGAGCCCACAGCACACCCACTCTGGGTAGTAGCCGGTTCTGGGCCGAACAAACCACAAGACTCTGGTGGGATTTGAACCCGTGACCTCCCAGCTAGTAGTCTGCGACGCTAGCCACTACGCCACGGCAGCTGGTAACTCGAGACTTAATAATGTCCAGCTGATTAAATACACAGAAGACAGTGATCAACCACAAAACCACATCATGTGGATTTTCACTTCTTAGAACATGACGTGGATAAACTGTTGTGGCACTTGTGGCTGTTGCATGACAGGTTCATTCTGTCCTGGTTTTGTAAATTTATTTTCATTAAAAATAATAATATCGATGGCGCTTCGTGCTTTTCAGCCGTATGAGTGCCTTGTTCCTGAGTGGTTCTCAACCAGCGAGTGTATGGTGACAAGGTATCAAACCAATTGTAAAGAGCCTTGTTCTGAGTGGTTCTCGATCAGTAAGTGCATGATGACAAGGTATCAAACCACTTGTAAAAGTAGGTACAACCGTACAACCGTCAACATTCTATGACACATCAGATTCCCGTCAACATTCTATAAGTTTGTCCATTGAATATACACATTCTACAATTTCGCTGTAGAAAGCATACATTCTGTGAACCAGTCGTAGAATGTATGCATTCTACAATCTCATCATAGAGTGTATGCATTCTACAATCTCATCATAGTGTGCATACATTCTACAATCTCATCATAGAGTGTATACATTCTACAATCTCATCATAGAGTGTATACATTCTACAATCTCATCATAGAATGTATACATTCTACAATCTCATCATACAGTGTATTCATTCTACAATCTCATCATACAGTGTATTCATTCTACAATCTCATCATAGAGTGTATTCATTCTACAATCTCATCATAGAGTGTATTCATTCTACAATCTCATCATAGAGTGTATTCATTCTACAATCTCATCATAGAGTGTATTCATTCTACAATCTCATCATAGAGTGTATTCATTCTACAATCTCATCATAGAGTGTATTCATTCTACAATCTCATCAAGAGTGTTGCATTCTACACTCTCTCAATAAGTGTATGCATTCTACACCTCTCCTCATAGAGTGTATGTAAAACATTCTACAATCTCATCATAGAGTGTATACTTCTACAAATCTCTCATGAGTGTATGCATTTCTACGATCTCATCATAGAGTGCATGCATTATCATAGAGTGTATGCATTCTAACATCTCACTCGTAAAGTGCATGCATTATCATAGAGTGTATGCATTCTACATCTCATCCATAGGTGTATACATTCTCAATCTCATCATAGAGTGTATACATTCTACATCTCATCATAGAGTGTATACATTCTACACTCCATCATAGAGTGTATCATTCTACAATTCATCATAGAGTGTATGCATTCTACAATCTCTCATAATGTATGCATTCTACAATCTCATCATAGAGTGTATACATTCTACAATCTCATCATTAGAGTGTATACATTCTACACTCTAATCAATAGGTGTATACATTCTACACTCTCATCAATAGAGTGTATTACATTTCTACATCTCATCACTAGAGTGTATGCTTCTCCATCTCATATAGAGTGTATGCATTCTACAATCTCATCATAGAGTGGTATGCATTCTACAATCTATCATAGAGTTGTATGCATTCTACAATCTCATCATAGAGTGTATCTTCTACATCTCATCATAGAGTGTATACTTTCTACATCTCATCAATAGAGTGTAGACTTCTACAATCTCTCATAGAGTGTATACATTCTACCATCTCATCATAGGTGTATACATTCTACAATCTCATCATAATGTATACATTCTACAATCTCATCATAGAGTGTATCACATTCTATAACGCAAGGCAACCATATATGGGTCTAACGCCAACGTTTTAGAGATTTTAGCGCCTCTGGTCCAAGGGCCATTTGAGGCATTTGAAGTTTATGAAGATGCTTAACGGAAAGGAGACTTTAGTAAAGATACAGATGTTTTTTTTGATTTATACAGATTTTGAAGGAAATTTAAAGTAGGAGTACAGATGTTTTAGTTTATAGGACATTTTGAAAAGAGATTTTGAAGATAGGCTAGTTTTTTATAAAAGTAGTCTTGTGATAAATGTTTGTAAAGATACTTTAGCAGTTTGCTTTTCTTGTCTGGCAGATAAGAGAAATTTTAGATTAACCACCCAGGACCACAGTTAAAATTTCCGTATTTTGCTAAGGCTTTATTTTAAAATGGTTTAAAAAGAGGCAAACGACTTATTAAGTTTTATACGATATATGCATTTAATTTTATGGTCAGGTCCGCTTAAAATTTGTGACCAAAGAGTCCCACGGGACCTAATGTTTAAAAAACGATTTATTGTATTATTAAAACCTTGAACTTAATAACAAAGCAGTCTGAGCTGCTGTAGGTTACTTTAACATTCATGATCAACTGATCCGGAGTGCCCTATGTAAAAAAGAACTTGTTTCAAGCATTGTATGGTCATAAAATATGTACCTCACAGTTATGTTCAATGTACATGACTTTGTCCATTTCAATTATTTGAGTCAGATTACGTGTTTTTTAATTTCATACTGATGCATTTGAAAGTTATCCTCACTATTGGGTTCAATTTAAGATCCCGATTGTAATGGAATCTATGTAGCGTGTTACACTATGTTTATGGTGTTACACTATGTATATGCCATTTTTTGGTTACAGGAGGCAACGTTAAAATATATTCAAAAAATGGTTTGGGTACTTTTTGTATTAAAAATCTTGCTTTCAAACGATTTTAATCATCATTATGTTCCATATGTACATAACTTTATCCATGTTCATTAGGTTTTTAATTTTGTCATGAGTAGGTGTTTTTAAGTGTTGTAACTTTATGCATTTGAAAAGTTACATTACTGTAGGTTAACTTTAAAATCCCGACCACGATGGGTATCATTTTAAAGTGTTTACCCTTGTTTACGGTGTTACAAGAACAACGTTAAGAGTATATTTTTTTTAACAAGTTTTTCTTACTTTTTGGTGAATAAAACTTGCTTAACACGATTTTAACATGTTATTTAAAAGGTGCTGTATATACAAAGTAAAACCTAGTTTTTAATGATTAACTATTAAAATTACGCCACGGTTTTGGAAATTATGGGCACTTTTATATGGCAGTGACCGTCATCATTCAACCGCTTCAAGGTTCAAATTAAAGGGTCAGTGTCAAGTGGCTTTTAATTTCTCCAACTACATTCTTTAGATCATGTGAGCAAGAATATTATAATATTGTTTTTGTGGGTGTAAACCCAATGTGTCCAAACTACAGCCACAGGTAAAAGGAGAGTTAAAAAAAAAAAACCCCCCAGGGGGTCAAGGTATTACATATCAATACGTCGCACACCACACATGACCCCTTGTAGGCAGTCCACGACCTGCCAACTTTGAAGCCTGTATCTTGAAAATAAACAATGGTCTTTTGTTCTTCATATTGTCAATACTATGAGTCACATTGTGACGAAACAAATGACTTAAATGACAGTGGTCAGTGAGTTTTCTGCGGCGGTTCCCATTGTGGTCTCCCCTCGCCGTTGTGGGACTCCCTCCCATGGGACCCCCCCGTTGTGGACTCCTCCCATGGGGGACTCCCTCCATTGTGGGACCTTCACCTCCCAGGGGGACTTTCCTCCCATTGTGGGACTTCCTCCCATGGGGACTTCCTCCCATTTGG
>CM065683.1:73192834-73237834 GCA_017654935.2 Phymorhynchus buccinoides
AAAATGGCAGGAGAATGAGCAAGTAGGCAGAAATAAGTAAAGAGACTAAAGAGAGAAATGTGACAGGAAAGAGGAACCTCAACCTACCTAAGAGCAAACTAGATACACTGCGGTGGCACACTTATGAATGGAATGTTAACTTAGTTAAAGTCTACTTGAAAATGTTTTGCGGTGGTGGATTTGATTGCTTTTTGGTGAGTGTTATCTGGTCCTGTTGCTGCAAAAATATGTCTGTTGCGGCATGCATGAATGCATTGTTCAGTGTTGGATAAACTATATCTTGTGGGGTTTTTTTTCATTTGACATGACATGTTTTGATTTCTTTATAACCTCAAATTAATGTTGCTGAGATCTCTTTGGTTGGCTTGTTGTTGAATTTGAAATACTTTCAGTGTTGGTCAATCATTTTACTCAATCTTAATCCAGTGCACTACTTATGAATGGATGTTAACTTGTACAGCTGAGAGAGTGCGATTTGGATTACTTTTTGTCCAGTTTTGGTGAATGCTATCTGGTGCTGTTGCTGCAAAAATAATATTTTTGTTGCTGCATTCATGAATACATTGTTTCATTGTTCAGTGTTGGATAAACTCCCTGAATCTCACTTTTTTCTTTCATTTAACATGAGATGTGTTTTGATTTCCTATGAATATATCATGGTATTTTATTTTTACGGATGACAAGGTGCTTCTAATTATAAGGCGCAATACTCAAATTTAACAAAAAATGTGAATTTAAACATACACAGGGCGCAACGTATTTTAAGGCGTATGCAAAATGATCAAACAGAAGCAAAACAAAATAGATCGAAATCATGATGTCAATTGAAACAAAGCTCAGTATTTTGTCTAGTTCTGTCAAAACAATCTTCAGACCGACAGAAGTTACACTCGCGCCACTATCCAGATATTCATATGATGAAGCACTTTTACGTATGAAATGCGTCGGACAGCCCAGAAAAATCGGAATTGGAAAACACGGAGTAGATTTCTAAAAGGAGATGGCCCCAGTAGGTCATCAATAGACTTGTCCACCATAATTATTATTTTTAGCTGAACAAACCGAGGCTGCAACATCATATCCTGCTTGACACCCACCCTCCTAGTGTTTGAATGTATCGTCTGCTTCGATGGCTTCGTTCACAATTTCAGCTTGATAATCGATCTCAATGGGTTCGAAATAAAGAAATGACATTTTTATGTTGCTCAAATCTAGTTGGTTGGTTTGTTGTTGCTATTTTTAAAAAATACTTTCAGTGTCAGCTAATAATTTTACTCAATCATTGCTACCTATGAATAAATGTTTACCAATGGCGCACTGAATACCTTTTCTGTCTAGTTTTGGTTTTTAGTGTTATCTAGTCTTGTTGCTGAAAACAATTATATTAATGTTGCTAAATTCATGAATGCATTATGTTTATATGTTATATCTACAGCTTATGTAGTCTAGTTTATAAGATATTTTAGTCTACAGATATAAGATATTGTTTTCATAGAAACTAGCGCAACGCCTAATACACGCAACGCTTACGCAAGTCTACTTGAACTGGTTTGAACGCGTCACAGGTTTCGTTCCCAATTACCGTTAGTTGCTAGGGTGTGCAAGCGCGGGTCCGACAACAGTAATCTCTGCATCAAATAATGTTATTGCTTATGTCCTTTTATAGATGAATAAGACTGTTGTGATCATCATAACTTGAAGATTCACAAAAAAATAACATCAAAATTAACTATTGTGCTAACTTAAACCCTCCAACATCTTGTATTTTTACAGAATGCACAGATGATAAAGCTTGGAGAGTCTAGTATCTACTGAACATTTTTGGTGCAAAAATAACCTTTGATAACAGATGATTGTATTCCATATATATTTTATAGGTGCATCTGACTGCTTTGATCGTCATGGGTTGAAGGCTCACATCAACATTAGCTATCATGCTAACTTAAACCCTCCAATGTTTTGTATTTTTAGAGAAATCATGGAGCACAGACACCCTACAGACACACATACACACGGACGCAAAACCGAACATCATAATCAGGCATGAAAGTGGATGGAGATCCCCCCCCCCCCCAAAAAAAAGAGGAAAAATTTTTGTCCGATAAATCCTTCCACCCGGATTTTCACCTGACGTCGGAAGTTTTGTTGAGGGGGGCGAACGTTCCCCAAAAAATGTTTTTCCAGTGCAAACAACTTTCAAACATCAAAGAATGAAATTCTTTTCGGCCAAGAACAATCAAAACTATTACAAGAAATTAATTTCTGTGAAAGTTAAAGCGTGAAACAAAATAAATGTAACATTTTAACATGTCAGAACCAACTAAATACTCTTGTTATAGTTCCAACGAACAGCGAATTTTGAGGATAATCAACTATTATAATGCCATATGCTTTACCAACTTTGATGCTCAATTTCTGGGTAACGAAAGAAAACCGCATGGTGTGGTTTATGTAGAATGATTTTTCTCTACTTTTTAAAAAAATAAAAATCTTCGGCTCTGGGGGTCTTTCAGAGATTGGACTACCATATTTTCCGGGCTCAGTCTAAGCTGCTACTTTTTTCCTTCAACTTTGGGCCCATGCGGCTTATAGACTGATTGCGGCTAATCTGTGAACATTTCTCCTTCCATATTTTAGGCTGGTCATCAACTCCAGCTTGTGTGTGTTGACATCCCCAATCGCTGTAAAAATAAACCGTTCTCAGGCCGATAGTAGGAATTTAATAAACAATAACACAATCTGACCACTAAATTTCACCACTGTTATGCACATTGTTCTCAACTGATCAGTTTATGACCAAAGTTCTCAGGCCGATAGCAGGAATTTAATCAACAATAACACAATCTGACTGCTAAATTTCACCACTTTTATGTACATTTTTGTTAACTGAGCAGGTTATGATCAAAGTTTGAACTGAAACAGCTGTGACCGTGTCGATCTTAACAAACTCTGTACCAACAAAGATGCAAAGTAACTTCCAAATTGAAACAAAGTGACCGGTCTCACTTTATAAAAAAATGTTGAGAAGCAGCTCCTCGGCATAAGTGTCTGCAATGAATGAAACACTTGCTGAATGTAAAGAACTCGCAAAAGCCAATAAATGAAAACAGCAGGCGCAGTAGCGCTTGCCGTGATTTAGTTTCTCTGGATTGCACTGCGCCATTTTGTCTAAAAAAATTTTTAACCATTTTGTCTACTGTCTGCCTAGTTGGATGTCCGTGACATAAGCAACTAAACCACGAGCAGACGCAACACTTTGGAGAACTTTGTGAAGTTTGTATCGATGAGTCAAGCAGACGCAACACTTCGGAGAACTTTGTGTCAATGAAAGTCAAGTCTTACTGGGGCAAGTAAGCCAGCACTCTTCGATACAATTCCAGTGCTTGTTCCATGTTATTGGGTCCACTGAGAGGGTCTACATTCTGCTGCAGCTCCTCCAACGTTTCCTGTGACAGTGGCCACTCTGCGGGGTCAACATGTGGACCTTGTTGAAAGTTCACAGGTATGTCAAGGTTCACAGCACGTCCATTCCAGAAATCAGTTGCAGCAGGTTTCGAGCTGGAGAAGCGTGCCAGCATGCCTCTGATGAACAGACGATGAGGACTCCTACCCTTCTCAGTTCTTAAACCTTGATTGTTCTTCTGGACTGAGAACAAATCAAGATCGCGGTTCAGTCGGGGCAGAAAGACATAATGAAGAGCCCAAATATGTACTTTATTGTCCGGGTCAAGTAACTCATGCAATCTCTCCATAGACAAGAAGAGGGAATAGTAGGCGTTGGAAACGTCTTTCCAGACATCCACCCACATCCGCTCGATCCGTTGGTTGTGAACACTCCGACCCATGATGGTGCTACCTCTGTTCGCTCCTCTGACTTGCTCCATGAAAGAGACTGTGTCGACATTCTCACCACCATGGTCACAACGCATACGGGATGGCACGCCATACCTTCTGGTGGCATTGACGAACAGCTCCCTCACTGTCGCTGATCAGTTGTTGTTGGATGCACGCAAGAACAGGACAGTTCTGCTGTATCCATCCACAGCACCATGGATTACAATCTTCCACCTGTGTACAGATAATTTGGTGTAAAATCACTGATTTTGCAGGTGCATGGATAGCATCCTATATGTATCACTTTTTATTGAATTTAGAGCATCAATTATTATGGTCATGCATTACAGAGAACTCTGCTTGTCAGTGCATTTGCCAGTACAAAATAAATAATTGTAAAAATACATGAATATTGCAAAAATGTGGTCAGGTTGCTAGAGAATAAGTAGGCCCTGGCTTAGTGGCTGGCCTTCTCCCGTTATTGTACCGAGAACAGTGTAAATCACTTAACTCAAAATTAAAGGGACTGAAATTTTATTTTGAGAAAAAGACTTTTTAACATAAAGCTTATTAATGGGAGTCATTGGGACCACAACATCATTGTGAGTTATCCAGTCTTTTTAAAATCAGTTTTTGAGTTATCAGGAGTCCATTGTATACTCGTAAGTCATCCGGAATGAGTTAAGTTAATGAAACACAAAACTCACCGAATCAACTTGTGATTGCCATCAACATGCCACAAAGCATTTGGTCCTGATACACGGTAGAGACGACGTCTGATAGGTGCCTGTCGAATTCTTCGTAGTAGCGTACCCCCTGGGTCTACACGCTTCACAGCTAACCTGACACGATCTCTCTGCAACACCATGAAATAGGGGGATGAACATTCCCAAAAGGCTATTACTGTCTGCAAAATTATATTGTATTTCACAAAAGTGTCTACAACTTTAACCCTTTCACCGCCAAAGTCGCATTTTAGCACCACAGTGGTTTAACACCTATGTCACTAAAAGGCATCAAATTTGGGGCCTATTATCAAAAGAACCTATTGGCTTAGTTTTGGGAAGTAAGGATAGACCTTATTTTATATTATGTCACAGAAGAATCCCCAATACTGCAAATGGATTTTGTTCTCTACCCAGGTAAATTTAATGGACATTTTTGGCTGGCGGTGAAAGGGTTAAAATATTTTCAATGTCAATAATCATTGTAAGCTATCCACAAAAAGTTAAGGATCACTTGCAAACTAATTCATAACTTTCCAAATAAGAAAGCCAATGCGTTGAATTTTGGCCAACATTTAATTCAATGCTTTAGTGATAACGATACACAATTGCCTTCAATTTCGAGCAATCGTTTGGGTCTGTACATTTGATCAAAGTGGGTACGTATCGAAATTTGATTTCCCAAAGTCATTGAAATCACAAGACAGGGCATTCTGATGCTCCCAAAAGTTCAGTAATGCGTGTATCCGCCATGGCTGTTCTGGCACTCGACGCAGCGAGTCCTCATGGAGTTGACCAGGGTGGTGAAGATCCTCTGTGGAAGCGCCTGCCACTCAGCCTGCAGCATCTGGTAGAGGTGCTGGGCATCCCTGGGAGGGGGGTGGTTGCTCCTCACTTTGCGATCCAGCTCATCCCAGAGGTTCTCAATCGGGTTGAGATCGGGACTGCATGCTGGCCACTCCATTCTGTTGACTCCAGACTGCTGCAGGAAGTCGTTGACCACCCTTGCCCTGTGGGGGCGAGCGTTGTCATCCTGGTAGACAGCCGGCGGTCCCATCTGCTGCAGTGTAGGCACAGCCAGCGGTCGAAGGATCTCATCCCGGTATCGGAGGCCAGTCAGGTTACCCTGTACATGATACAAGGGTGTTCTGTGGTGAAGGCTGAAGGCCCCCCAGACCATTACAGAACCTCCACCAAAGGCCACCTTTTCTTGGACAGTGGCGTCAATAAAGCGTTCCCCTGGGCGCCTCCAGACCCTCAGTCGGCCGTCGTTGTGGTTCAGGGTGAAGCGTGATTCATCACTGAACAGGACCTGGGACCATTGCTGACGTGTCCACCTCACGTGACGTCTGCAGAAGGCGCGGCGTGCTGCCCTATGGGCTGGAGTTAAGCGTGGCCGTACAGCTGGGCGACGAGAACGGAGGTTAAACCCATGAAGGCGGTTCCGTATGGTCTGCTGGCTGATGTTGATGTTAGTAGCCACCCTCAGCTGCCTTCGAATGATGCTGGAAGAGGCTGTTCTTGTCTGCAGGGCTTGTCGTTCAATGAGACGATCTTCACGTGGAGTTGTCTTCTTCGGTCGACCAGATCTGCGTCTTTCATGGACCCTCTCAGTGGCTGTGAAGCGTTGAATCAGTCTGACAATGACCGAGATGGACACCTGAAGTCGCCTGGCCACTTCTCGCTTGGGAACACCATCTTGGAACCATGCAACAGCTCGTCCCCTATCCAACTCGCTCAATTTTCGTCGTGGAGGCATTGTCAAATCAGGCCTAATACTGGTGGTATGTCTTCTTATAAAGCCAAGCAAGAGACAGCATCTCACACATAAACAGCAGTGCTTGCACGTGCATAATGGTTTTTCCATCTGGCTTGTGCAATGTGTTCATGCAGAACGATCCAAAACAAGGTCCTTTTTCGCAAGTTTCCGCTTTTTCTTTTGCTGCCAAGCTCAGTAATAGAGAATCACGTGCAATGTTTCCACTAACACAACATCGCCCACTTACAGCTGAACAAGAATTCATAACAATTTGGCTTGACTGAGAAAAAAATAACAGGAGCGAACGGAGTTTATTGCGCACCTGTTTTCTCATAGTGATCCTTAACTTTTTGTGAGTAGTGTATGTCATTGATTTACTCACTCAACAGAAAATAGTCTTTTAATCTTATTATTTTATGTTTATTTTTAAATTATACTTTAGATAGAACCAAGTTAGGGGTGTGGGTTTAATGGATTCACTTTGTGTGTCTGTCTGTGAGTGTGTGTGAAATAATTAAATTGATGTACAGAGTAATTAAAGATTTGGGTCTGGGACCAAGATTGGGACTTCCAATTCTGGGACTTTGATTAGGCAAAAAAAAGAAGAAAAGGTCGGTTTCCTGTTTTATCATTTTTAAAAATAGGGTAGGTAGGTCAGCAACTGTTAGTGTTATGTACGTCAAAATGATGCAATGGGTGGTGAATTTTAACGTCAAATTCGGTAACCTGTACGTCATTGACGGCCATGATGCACATATTTGCGTAATCAGGAACACTGCTTTCGTTTTATTGATTATAACAAAATTTCCCCCATCATCAAAACGTTTAGGGTCGGTGGCCAAAAACTAGGGTCGGCTGGGAAATCGGAAATAAAACTTTTTTTTGTAAGCCTTACACAGAAGTGACCCTATCTAAGCAAATGCCAATATGCATTGCTGGATAAATAACCAAGTAAGTTGTACCCGCGTCACTACTGACCGAGACAGGAATTATCAGGGTATAAATAAATACTCGGGTTCTACAAGTTATACTTGTTCAATATGTTTTTACCAACATATGCTCCTTGGGGTAAAATGAAAAAATTGATAAAACAGAAAGGTGAAAATACCTGGGCTACAATCCCAACAGCTCTTAACTTGGCACAAATTGTGCGGTAGCCACACAGCTTGTTGTCTTGAGTGATGGCTCGAATTTTCTCGTCCAAAGCATCGTCTGAAATTTGTGAGAATTTAATCCGTTGCTGCAGGCCCATGGCTCTGAAAATCCAAGAAGTAAATAAACATAAAATAAACAGCTTTACAGACCTTCTTTTCAAGAATTCATCCCTATTTCAACCGCATTTCACACCTTTTTAGTGGAGCACGTCATCCACTGATACTGAATGCCCTTTTCATTTTTATGAGGTAGAAAAAGTCCTCAAATGTGTTTAATCATGAAATTGGGGTTGATATATCCCACACAATTATATTCTGTTAAACATGCTTTCCCCCCTCCAATTGTCTGTTAATTAATATATAATTTGTGTAACATTAACAATTTAATTCGTATTTTACTAATAATTATCAGTAAACGCAATCACTGCTTCGGTGTAGTGGTACCTTAGGTCTGGGGAGTTTGTGGTAGGACTGGATTTTGTGTGTGTGCATTTCATTGGCCTTTATTCACATTAGATGTGCTAGCTTTGAATACAATCATGAAATACTTACTTCAATCGACGTTTGATTGTAATGTTTGACACTCCAAAGGCTGCAGCCATCTCCGGGATCGTGAAATCGTTTGCTTGCAACGTCCTAATCTGCTCCTCAGTAATGACGTATCCCGCCAAGTGTCTTTGCGGGCGAAACCCATCTGAAGGATGTGCCCCCTAAACTAAATTTAGGTTTTCATGGTCAAACGTCAAGGTCAAGACGGTTACAATTTTTGTATGGGACCATACGTGTAGCATGATACACCACCACACAAAATGTGAAGCCATTCTGTGCATTGATTCAGGAGTTACAGAGCGAAGAGACAAACACACACAACAAGGTGTTGGTTTGGAAGTCTGTGTTTGAAGAACAAGCGTGTGTTGGATGATGTGGTGAATGTGTGTAGTAAAGTTGTTGGAAAGAGAGAGATGGGTTTAAATGAGATGTACGAAAGACGAACCAAGCATAAAGCCAGGAAGATTGTAAATGACACCTCCCATGTTTTGAACAAACATTACGAACTATTACCTTCTGGACGTCGCTACAAAACTTTTAAAGTCAACTCCAGGGCACAGAAATCCTTCATCCCCAGATCCATCCACCTCCTAAACTCGTGATCCTTTTAGGTTTAAATGTGTGTTCATCGTGTTAAAAGAAACTATGCATGCCTATCCTTAGACGTGTATGTATCCACATATAATGTGTATCTTTTAGCATGTATTATGTGGAACTTTTGCTCCTATTCATGCATGCTGAATGTCAATGTCTTTGTTATTCTGGCACCTGAACAAAATTTCTCCTTGGGAGATAATAAAGTGAATTTGATTTCATGAATTTTGATTTATGGTTATGCGCTATGGGTTGTGGCCAGCACATTAAACCAGTGTCAACCCCCCTCTCTCTGTCTCTCTCTCTCTCTCTCATCTCCACCCTCTGTGTGTTTCTTGTAGTCCCAGTTCTATATGAACGGGACTACATTACAATGGGAACGAGGGCTGTGCATTGTCAGTCTGTGTGTGTGTATGTATGTGTGTCGGTCAGAAATGTGTGCCTGGCCATAGCACCTAAAATAATGAACTGATCTTAATGGAACTAGGCACAATAATACTTTAGACTGTGCTGATGCTGCACGTCTGGTCAAATTCACAAAATGACAAGCCATATCAACGCAATGCCAGTCAGAAAGTTTTGAATATTAAATGAACCCTAATTATTTACAAACTAAGTGGATTTAACTAAGCCAAAATAGGTCTAGTGATGATCAGGCATCACCTAACAAATTTTCTTGTACAGTATTTCATTTCTCAGTGTTAAAATACTGATACATGAATTGTTTAATTGACACGAGAGAAAAAAAATCAAGAATTACACCCCCTGACAAGATTTGTGTGGTGGAAAAATACAATCAATAATTATCTCCCCTGACAAGATTTATGTGATGGTGGTGTTGCTGGTAGTAGTGGTACTGGGACTACATTTACGTGGCATTGCCTCTTGTTCCTCTCTTTCCCAGATTGAAATAGCCTTCGCCTAAAACTATATCCTTCTAGTTTTCCAGCATTCAGTGACACACACACACCTTGACAGGCTATTAAGGCATGTGCTGTCAATTAATAAATGACCAGAAGCACTGACACCACATTTCATATAAATCAATCCAGCAAATGTTGAAGAAAAACTGTCCATTCAATACAGTTAATCACTTAAAATGCATTGAAATTCAATATCAATGCACACATTGTCACTTACTGCTTGCAGTCAACAAATTGGACTTGGCTCTAGAAAGAAGTTCTGTAGTGAATGTCTTCAGGTCGACTGCAACATGGGTAGGTACAACACCTCCAGCCTTGGCATCATCCAGGTTTGCAATCAATGAAGACAACCTATGACAAATTGTTAAGCAATCAGTAGTAACTGAATCATTGAACAAATAAAGATTGTACAGTCGACAACGGTTATGACGTAGGATATAACGAAACACTGATATGGCAAACCAATGAGGCTTGCTTGCACAAATCCTTTATATGACTGAAAATATGACGGATATGTTTACAATGAACGACGGTTATAATTAATTAGTTTTGAATGTCCTGAGAAGTTTGTTATAAGAGTTGTCGACTGTATTCCTTTTCCGAATCTGGGGGGGGGAGTAATAAAATGCCCCCCAAAAAAGAGGAAAACGAGAGAGAATAAAGAAACAGTGAGTGGGACTGGGACTGGGAGGGAAGAAAAAAAAAGGATTGAACTTAAGTATATAGAGAAAGCCTGAATTCTCTCCGACTCTATCTGGATTTGTATGTCCTAGAGGACACTTCTGATGATAAATTGCGACAAAACTTGGAGGGAGCATGCACCTAATAGAAAAAATAAAGTGAGAAATACCTATATGGTACTGGCGGCCTCTCTTTAGCTGTGTGGGAATTCTGTCTATCAGTTAAGAATTTAAGTTTTTGCTCTGTCAAATGCTCTTGCAATAGAACATGAATAATTAAGTTATTGGTATGGAAATAAAGATCATTTTCTCCACTATCCAACTGTGTTATTTGTTTTTTATTATGAATGTCCTCAAAGGCCACAATTTGCTTTGGAATGTAATACCATCCAAACAAATTTAGCATCATGTCGCGCAATGGCGGCCGGTTCAAAACCAAAACATTTCGGTCACTCTCGTTTGTGAAAGAGCACTACGGGTCTCACACAAGCCCTTGCATGCAAATGAGGTCAGGTGAAAGGTCTAAATCCAGCCTTTTATTCCCGTATAAATATTTTTACAATCAAATTTGTGGTTCTTGGGAAATTAAAAGCCCAAAATAAGGGTCAACTTTATCAACAGGTAAATTTCCAACTGTACAATTTAATGATTGAATACAGAGAATGTGATACTTAGTTGTATTTGTAGCCAAAAAATTTATCAAAAAGTCTGTGTTGGAGGAAGCTGCTCTGCAGTTCCACTGGAGAATGTTAACCGAAGAAGAAGACAGGAGTGTTTTGAATGGATTTTAATTGAATGTTTCTATCAAGAAACTTACAGAGCTTTATGCGACACATATCTGTATCGTTGTCTGGAAGCCTCAGTCGGTTCGCAAACCAACTGAGCCAGACAATACAGATTACTGCCTTGTGAGGTGGGAATGGGGGACTGGTCGCTTGGTGGGAGAAGGGCCACCAAACCGTCAAGAAGCAATTTAGGTTTATTACCAGTTCTAGCTTTTACTAAGGAGATGAGAACTTTAGTTATGAGCTCCTCTCCTGGGGATTTATTAGTTACTTGTTGTTCCATTTGCTGTATTTGTTTTAAATCAATGGGTGTGGCTAGTGTGTTGGTCTCTTGGGGCGGACTCAGATCCAGTTTTTGTGTCATTTTGTCTTGAAAGTCCGTCATTAGTTTGTCCATGTGTTTAGTCATACACGTCATCATTGTCTCTGTCTGTTTCTGGATTTGGTCTGCCACAAGTGCTTCAATGGTTTTCTCTGAGGCATGTTTTTGTTGTTGGGTTAAGAGGGTAGCTTTTGCTTTTAAAAGTTTCTTTTTGTTACTATTCAGTCTCGATCGTTTTGAGAGAATTCTCTTTCTTGTTATTTTGGTGGTAGGGGGTGCGTGTTCCGGGTCGCCGGGGGGGTCCTGGACTGGATCCCCCACAGTTTCCCGGTCCACAACACCCCTTACTTTGTCTGCAAAACTGGTTATCTGTGCCTTCCCCGGAGGGCCTCTTTCCTCGGTTCTCCATGCCACATCTGGTGGCAAATGTGGAGGTGGCCTTCTTTGTTCTTTAAGTGCTTTTTCCTCAGTTAGAGCAGTCTTGGCCTTCTTGATGGCCTCTGAATAGGGTAAGAAGGTCTCTGCTCTAATTTTGTTGGCTCTAAGACGCAATTGATATTGGGGACAGCCCTGGTACGCAGCCGAATGCTCTCCCATACAGTTAATGCACTTCAGCGTTTGTGTTTTGCACTCTTTGATATTGTGTCCAGGCTGGGCACACCTCACGCAGATTTCCTTTTTCGATCTGCATTGATCTTGGCTGTGTCCCAGCCTGGAACATTTCCTGCATTTTCGGACTGGTGCCACGTAAGGGTGTACCTTAAACTCTTCTGCGTTTAGTTTGACTAGTGACGGGAGGGTAGTCCTGTCAAAGGTGATTCTGACGGCCCTAGAGTCACTCCCGTCCTTATTTTTAAGTCTAGTTACTTGCTTGGCGCCTGGTATTAGTCTTTTGATTTCGTCACAACTCTCTTCGTGAGGGATAGCTTTAATCACACCTTCCGTTGTGGCAGTTGGGATTGAACATTTAATGTTAATTTGTGAAAGTTTGTTCATCCCGGCCAGGATGCGTTGTTGTTTTTCGGAACGACACCCTATCAAATATCTAAGCTATCCACAAAAAGTTAAGGGTCACTTTCAAACTAATTCATAACTTTTTAAATAAGTAAGCCAATGCGTTGAATTATGGCCAACCTTTAATTCAATGCTTTAGTGATAACGATACACCATTGCCTTCATTTTCGAGCAATCGTTTGGTCTATACAATTGATCAAAGTGGGTACGTATCGAAAATTTTGATTTCCCAAGGTCATTGAAATCACAAGACAGGGCATTTTGATGCTCCCAAAAGTTCAGTAATGCGTGTATCCGACATGGCTGTTCTGGCACTCGACAAAGCGAGTCCTCATGGAGTTGACCAGGGTGGTGAAGATCCTCTGTGGAAGCGCCTGCCACTCAGCCTGCCGTATCTGGTAGAGGTGCTGGGCATCCCTAGGAGGGGGGTGGTTGCTCCTCACTTTGCGATCCAGATCATCCCAGAGGTTCTCAATCGGGTTGAGAACGGGACTGCATGCTGGCCACTCCATTCTGTTGACTCCAGACTGCTGCAGGAAGTCTTTGAACACCCTTGCCCTGTGGGGGCGATCGTTGTCATCCTGGTAGACAGCCGGCGGTCCATCTGCTGCAGTGTAGGCACAGCCAGCGGACGAAGGATCTCATCCCGGTATCGGAGGCCAGTCAGGTTACCCTTTACTTGATACAAGGGTGTTCTGTGGTGAAGGCTGGAGGCCCCCCAGACCATTACAGAAACTCCACCAAAGGCAACCTTTTCTTGGACAGTGACGTCAATAAAGCGTTCCCCTGGGCGCATCCAGACCCTCAGTCGGCCGTCGTTGAGGTTCATGGTGAAGCGTGATTCATCAATGAACAGGACCTGGGACCATTGCTGAAGTGTCCACCTCACGTGACGTCTGCAGAAAGCGCGGCTTGCTGCCCTATGGGCTGGAGTTAAGCTTGGCCGTACAGCTGGGCGACAAGAACGGTGGTTAAACCCATGAAGGCGTTTCCGTGTGGTCTTCTGGTTGATGTTGATGTTAGTAGCCACCCTCTGATGCCTTCGAATGATGCTGGAAGAGTCTGTTCTTGGCTGCAGGGCTTGTCGTTCCATGAGACGATCTTCAAGTGGAGTTGTCTCCTTCGGTCGACCAGCTCTGCGTCTTTCATGGACCCTCCCAGTGGCTGTGACGCGTTGAATCGGTCTGACAATGACCGAGATTGACACCAGAAGTCGCCTGGCCACTTCTCGCTTGGGAATACCATCTTGGAAACATGCAACAGCTCGTCCCCTATCCAACTGGCTCAATTTTCGTCGTGGAGGCATTGACAAATCATGCCTAATACTGGTGGTATGTCTTCATATAAAGCCAAGCAAGAGACAGCATCGCACACATAAACAGCAGTGCTTGCACGTGCATAATGTTTTTTACATTTGGCTTGTGCAATGTGTTCATGCAGAAAGATCCCAAACAAGGTCCTTTTTCGCAAGTTTCCGCTTTTCTTTTGCTGCCAAGCTCAGTAATAGAGAATAACGTGCAATGTTTCCACTAACACAACAACGCCCACTTACAGCTGAACAAGACTTCATAACGCCTCTGGGACAGGGAACAGAAACAAACAAAATACAAACTCAAGGCCAGTTAGACAGGGAGACCAACCTCCACCAGTGTTCTTACAGTTCCCAGTGGTTCTGGAGGACCTGGGTACAGGCTCGGCCACGCTCAGGTCCCTCGGACCCACAACAAGTTACAATATGTGGTGCCAGACCACGGGGCCCATACTCAGTCAGAGACCCCTGTCAAATAATACACTACTCACAAAAAGTTAAGGATCACTATGAGAAAACAGGTGCGCAATAAACTCCGTTCGCTCCTGTTATTTTTTTCTCAGTCAAGCCAAATTGTTATGAATTCTTGTTCAGCTGTAAGTGGGCGATGTTGTGTTAGTGGAAACATTGCACGTGATTCTCTATTACTGAGCTTGGCAGCAAAAGAAAAAGCGGAAACTTGCGAAAAAGGACCTTGTTTTGGATCGTTCTGCATGAACACATTGCACAAGCCAGATGGAAAAACCATTATGCACGTGCAAGCACTGCTGTTTATGTGTGAGATGCTGTCTCTTGCTTGGCTTTATAAGAAGACATACCACCAGTATTAGGCCTGATTTGACAATGCCTCCACGACGAAAATTGAGCGAGTTGGATAGGGGACGAGCTGTTGCATGGTTCCAAGATGGTGTTCCCAAGCGAGAAGTGGCCAGGCGACTTCAGGTGTCCATCTCGGTCATTGTCAGACTGATTCAACGCTTCACAGCCACTGGGAGGGTCCATGAAAGACGCAGATCTGGTCGACCGAAGAAGACAACTCCACGTGAAGATCGTCTCATTGAACGACAAGCCCTGCAGACAAGAACAGCCTCTTCCAGCATCATTCGAAGGCAGCTGAGGGTGGCTACTAACATCAACATCAGCCAGCAGACCATACGGAACCGCCTTCATGGGTTTAACCTCCGTTCTCGTCGCCCAGCTGTACGGCCACGCTTAACTCCAGCCCATAGGGCAGCACGCCGCGCCTTCTGCAGACGTCACGTGAGGTGGACACGTCAGCAATGGTCCCAGGTCCTGTTCAGTGATGAATCACGCTTCACCCTGAACCACAACGACGGCCGACTGAGGGTCTGGAGGCGCCCAGGGGAACGCTTTATTGACGCCACTGTCCAAGAAAAGGTGGCCTTTGGTGGAGGTTCTGTAATGGTCTGGGGGGCCTTCAGCCTTCACCACAGAACACCCTTGTATCATGTACAGGGTAACCTGACTGGCCTCCGATACCGGGATGAGATCCTTCGACCGCTGGCTGTGCCTACACTGCAGCAGATGGGACCGCCGGCTGTCTACCAGGATGACAACGCTCGCCCCCACAGGGCAAGGGTGGTCAACGACTTCCTGCAGCAGTCTGGAGTCAACAGAATGGAGTGGCCAGCATGCAGTCCCGATCTCAACCCGATTGAGAACCTCTGGGATGAGCTGGATCGCAAAGTGAGGAGCAACCACCCCCCTCCCAGGGATGCCCAGCACCTCTACCAGATGCTGCAGGCTGAGTGGCAGGCGCTTCCACAGAGGATCTTCACCACCCTGGTCAACTCCATGAGGACTCGCTGCGTCGAGTGCCAGAACAGCCATGGCGGATACACGCATTACTGAACTTTTGGGAGCATCAGAATGCCCTGTCTTGTGATTTCAATGACTTTGGGAAATCAAATTTCGATACGTACCCACTTTGATCAAATGTACAGACCAAACGATTGCTCGAAATTGAAGGCAATTGTGTATCGTTATCACTAAAGCATTGAATTAAATGTTGGCCAAAATTCAACGCATTGGCTTTCTTATTTGGAAAGTTATGAATTAGTTTGCAAGTGATCCTTAACTTTTTGTGGATAGCTTAGATATTTGATAGGGTGTCGTTCCGAAAAACAACAACGCATCCTGGCCGGGATGAACAAACTTTCACAAATTAACATTAAATGTTCAATCCCAACTGTCACAACGGAAGGTGTGATTAAAGCTATCCCTCACGAAGAGAGTTGTGACGAAATCAAAAGACTAATACCAGGCGCCAAGCAAGTAACTAGACTTAAAAATAAGGACGGGAGTGACTCTAGGGCCGTCAGAATCACCTTTGACAGGACTACCCTCCCGTCACTAGTCAAACTAAACGCAGAAGAGTTTAAGGTACACCCTTACGTGGCACCAGTCCGAAAATGCAGGAAATGTTCCAGGCTGGGACACAGCCAAGATCAATGCAGATCGAAAAAGGAAATCTGCGTGAGGTGTGCCCAGCCTGGACACAACATCAAAGAGTGCAAAACACAAACGCTGAAGTGCATTAACTGTATGGGAGAGCATTCGGCTGCGTACCAGGGCTGTCCCCAATATCAATTGCGTCTTAGAGCCAACAAAATTAGAGCAGAGACCTTCTTACCCTATTCAGAGGCCATCAAGAAGGCCAAGACTGCTCTAACTGAGGAAAAAGCACTTAAAGAACAAAGAAGGCCACCTCCACATTTGCCACCAGATGTGGCATGGAGAACCGAGGAAAGAGGCCCTCCGGGGAAGGCACAGATAACCAGTTTTGCAGACAAAGTAAGGGGTGTTGTGGACCGGGAAACTGTGGGGGATCCAGTCCAGGACCCCCCCGGCGACCCGGAACACGCACCCCCTACCACCAAAATAACAAGAAAGAGAATTCTCTCAAAACGATCGAGACTGAATAGTAACAAAAAGAAACTTTTAAAAGCAAAAGCTACCCTCTTAACCCAACAACAAAAACATGCCTCAGAGAAAACCATTGAAGCACTTGTGGCGGACCAAATCCAGAAACAGACAGAGACAATGATGACGTGTATGACTAAACACATGGACAAACTAATGACGGACTTTCAAGACAAAATGACACAAAAACTGGACCTGAGTCCGCCCCAAGAGGCCAACACACTAGCTACACCTATTGATTTAAAACAACTACAGCAAATCGAACAACAAGTAACTAATAAATCTCCAGGAGAGGAGCTCATAACTAAGGTTCTGATCTCCCTAGTAAAAGCCAGAACCGGTAATAAACCTAAATTGCTTCTTGACGGTTTGGTGGCCCTTCTCCCACCAAGCGACCAGTCCCCCATTCCCACCTCACAAGGCAGTAATCTGTATTGTCTGGCTCAGTTGGTTTGCGAACCGACTGAGGCTTCCAGACAACGATACAGATATGTGTCGCATAAAGCTCTGTAAGTTTCTTGATAGAAACATTCAATTAAAATCCATTCAAAACACTCCTGTCTTCTTCTTCGGTTAACATTCTCCAGTGGAACTGCAGAGCAGCTTCCTCCAACACAGACTTTTTGATAAATTTTTTGGCTACAAATACAACTAAGTATCACATTCTCTGTATTCAATCATTAAATTGTACAGTTGGAAATTTACCTGTTGATAAAGTTGACCCTTATTTTGGGCTTTTAATTTCCCAAGAACCACAAATTTGATTGTAAAAATATTTATACGGGAATAAAAGGCTGGATTTAGACCTTTCACCTGACCTCATTTGCATGCAAGGGCTTGTGTGAGACCCGTAGTGCTCTTTCACAAACGAGAGTGACCGAAATGTTTTGGTTTTGAACCGGCCGCCATTGCGCGACATGATGCTAAATTTGTTTGGATGGTATTACATTCCAAAGCAAATTGTGGCCTTTGAGGACATTCATAATAAAAAACAAATAACACAGTTGGATAGTGGAGAAAATGATCTTTATTTCCATACCAATAACTTAATTATTCATGTTCTATTGCAAGAGCATTTGACAGAGCAAAAACTTAAATTCTTAACTGATAGACAGAATTCCCACACAGCTAAAGAGAGGCCGCCAGTACCATATAGGTATTTCTCACTTTATTTTTTCTATTAGGTGCATGCTCCCTCCAAGTTTTGTCGCAATTTATCATCAGAAGTGTCCTCTAGGACATACAAATCCAGATAGAGTCGGAGAGAATTCAGGCTTTCTCTATATACTTAAGTTCAATCCTTTTTTTTTCTTCCCTCCCAGTCCCAGTCCCACTCACTGTTTCTTTATTCTCTCTCGTTTTCCTCTTTTTTGGGGGGCATTTTATTACTCCCCCCCCCAGATTCGGAAAAGGAATACAGTCGACAACTCTTATAACAAACTTCTCAGGACATTCAAAACTAATTAATTATAACCGTCGTTCATTGTAAACATATCCGTCATATTTTCAGTCATATAAAGGATTTGTGCAAGCAAGCCTCATTGGTTTGCCATATCAGTGTTTCGTTATATCCTACGTCATAACCGTTGTCGACTGTACAATCTTTATTTGTTCAATGATTCAGTTACTACTGATTGCTTAACAATTTGTCATAGGTTGTCTTCATTGATTGCAAACCTGGATGATGCCAAGGCTGGAGGTATTGTACCTACCCATGTTGCAGTCGACCTGAAGACATTCACTACAGAACTTCTTTCTAGAGCCAAGTCCAATTTGTTGACTGCAAGCAGTAAGTGACAATGTGTGCATTGATATTGAATTTCAATGCATTTTAAGTGATTAACTGTATTGAATGGACAGTTTTTCTTCAACATTTGCTGGATTGATTTATATGAAATGTGGTGTCAGTGCTTCTGGTCATTTATTAATTGACAGCACATGCCTTAATAGCCTGTCAAGGTGTGTGTGTGTCACTGAATGCTGGAAAACTAGAAGGATATAGTTTTAGGCGAAGGCTATTTCAATCTGGGAAAGAGAGGAACAAGAGGCAATGCCACGTAAATGTAGTCCCAGTACCACTACTACCAGCAACACCACCATCACATAAATCTTGTCAGGGGAGATAATTATTGATTGTATTTTTCCACCACACAAATCTTGTCAGGGGGTGTAATTCTTGATTTTTTTTCTCTCGTGTCAATTAAACAATTCATGTATCAGTATTTTAACACTGAGAAATGAAATACTGTACAAGAAAATTTGTTAGGTGATGCCTGATCATCACTAGACCTATTTTGGCTTAGTTAAATCCACTTAGTTTGTAAATAATTAGGGTTCATTTAATATTCAAAACTTTCTGACTGGCATTGCGTTGATATGGCTTGTCATTTTGTGAATTTGACCAGACGTGCAGCATCAGCACAGTCTAAAGTATTATTGTGCCTAGTTCCATTAAGATCAGTTCATTATTTTAGGTGCTATGGCCAGGCACACATTTCTGACCGACACACATACATACACACACACAGACTGACAATGCACAGCCCTCGTTCCCATTGTAATGTAGTCCCGTTCATATAGAACTGGGACTACAAGAAACACACAGAGGGTGGAGATGAGAGAGAGAGAGAGAGAGAGAGAGAGGGGGGTTGACACTGGTTTAATGTGCTGGCCACAACCCATAGCGCATAACCATAAATCAAAATTCATGAAATCAAATTCACTTTATTATCTCCCAAGGAGAAATTTTGTTCAGGTGCCAGAATAACAAAGACATTGACATTCAGCATGCATGAATAGGAGCAAAAGTTCCACATAATACATGCTAAAAGATACACATTATATGTGGATACATACACATCTAAGGATAGGCATGCATAGTTTCTTTTAACACGATGAACACACATTTAAACCTAAAAGGATCACGAGTTTAGGAGGTGGATGGATCTGGGGATGAAGGATTTCTGTGCCCTGGAGTTGACTTTAAAAGTTTTGTAGCGACGTCCAGAAGGTAATAGTTCGTAATGTTTGTTCAAAACATGGGAGGTGTCATTTACAATCTTCCTGGCTTTATGCTTGGTTCGTCTTTCGTACATCTCATTTAAACCCATCTCTCTCTTTCCAACAACTTTACTACACACATTCACCACATCATCCAACACACGCTTGTTCTTCAAACACAGACTTCCAAACCAACACCTTGTTGTGTGTGTTTGTCTCTTCGCTCTGTAACTCCTGAATCAATGCACAGAATGGCTTCACATTTTGTGTGGTGGTGTATCATGCTACACGTATGGTCCCATACAAAAATTGTAACCGTCTTGACCTTGACGTTTGACCATGAAAACCTAAATTTAGTTTAGGGGGCACATCCTTCAGATGGGTTTCGCCCGCAAAGACACTTGGCGGGATACGTCATTACTGAGGAGCAGATTAGGACGTTGCAAGCAAACGATTTCACGATCCCGGAGATGGCTGCAGCCTTTGGAGTGTCAAACATTACAATCAAACGTCGATTGAAGTAAGTATTTCATGATTGTATTCAAAGCTAGCACATCTAATGTGAATAAAGGCCAATGAAATGCACACACACAAAATCCAGTCCTACCACAAACTCCCCAGACCTAAGGTACCACTACACCGAAGCAGTGATTGCGTTTACTGATAATTATTAGTAAAATACGAATTAAATTGTTAATGTTACACAAATTATATATTAATTAACAGACAATTGGAGGGGGGAAAGCATGTTTAACAGAATATAATTGTGTGGGATATATCAACCCCAATTTCATGATTAAACACATTTGAGGACTTTTTCTACCTCATAAAAATGAAAAGGGCATTCAGTATCAGTGGATGACGTGCTCCACTAAAAAGGTGTGAAATGCGGTTGAAATAGGGATGAATTCTTGAAAAGAAGGTCTGTAAAGCTGTTTATTTTATGTTTATTTACTTCTTGGATTTTCAGAGCCATGGGCCTGCAGCAACGGATTAAATTCTCACAAATTTCAGACGATGCTTTGGACGAGAAAATTCGAGCCATCACTCAAGACAACAAGCTGTGTGGCTACCGCACAATTTGTGCCAAGTTAAGAGCTGTTGGGATTGTAGCCCAGGTATTTTCACCTTTCTGTTTTATCAATTTTTTCATTTTACCCCAAGGAGCATATGTTGGTAAAAACATATTGAACAAGTATAACTTGTAGAACCCGAGTATTTATTTATACCCTGATAATTCCTGTCTCGGTCAGTAGTGACGCGGGTACAACTTACTTGGTTATTTATCCAGCAATGCATATTGGCATTTGCTTAGATAGGGTCACTTCTGTGTAAGGCTTACAAAAAAAAGTTTTATTTCCGATTTCCCAGCCGACCCTAGTTTTTGGCCACCGACCCTAAACGTTTTGATGATGGGGGAAATTTTGTTATAATCAATAAAACGAAAGCAGTGTTCCTGATTATGCAAATATGTGCATCATGGCCGTCAATGACGTACAGGTTACCGAATTTGACGTTAAAATTCACCACCCATTGCATCATTTTGACGTACATAACACTAACAGTTGCTGACCTACCTACCCTATTTTTAAAAATGATAAAACAGGAAACCGACCTTTTCTTCTTTTTTTTGCCTAATCAAAGTCCCAGAATTGGAAGTCCCAATCTTGGTCCCAGACCCAAATCTTTAAATACTCTGTACATCAATTTAATTATTTCACACACACTCACAGACAGACACACAAAGTGAATCCATTAAACCCACACCCCTAACTTGGTTCTATCTAAAGTATAATTTAAAAATAAACATAAAATAATAAGATTAAAAGACTATTTTCTGTTGAGTGAGTAAATCAATGACATACACACTACTCACAAAAAGTTAAGGATCACTATGAGAAAACAGGTGCGCAATAAACTCCGTTCGCTCCTGTTATTTTTTTCTCAGTCAAGCCAAATTGTTATGAATTCTTGTTCAGCTGTAAGTGGGCGATGTTGTGTTAGTGGAAACATTGCACGTGATTCTCTATTACTGAGCTTGGCAGCAAAAGAAAAAGCGGAAACTTGCGAAAAAGGACCTTGTTTTGGATCGTTCTGCATGAACACATTGCACAAGCCAGATGGAAAAACCATTATGCACGTGCAAGCACTGCTGTTTATGTGTGAGATGCTGTCTCTTGCTTGGCTTTATAAGAAGACATACCACCAGTATTAGGCCTGATTTGACAATGCCTCCACGACGAAAATTGAGCGAGTTGGATAGGGGACGAGCTGTTGCATGGTTCCAAGATGGTGTTCCCAAGCGAGAAGTGGCCAGGCGACTTCAGGTGTCCATCTCGGTCATTGTCAGACTGATTCAACGCTTCACAGCCACTGGGAGGGTCCATGAAAGACGCAGATCTGGTCGACCGAAGAAGACAACTCCACGTGAAGATCGTCTCATTGAACGACAAGCCCTGCAGACAAGAACAGCCTCTTCCAGCATCATTCGAAGGCAGCTGAGGGTGGCTACTAACATCAACATCAGCCAGCAGACCATACGGAACCGCCTTCATGGGTTTAACCTCCGTTCTCGTCGCCCAGCTGTACGGCCACGCTTAACTCCAGCCCATAGGGCAGCACGCCGCGCCTTCTGCAGACGTCACGTGAGGTGGACACGTCAGCAATGGTCCCAGGTCCTGTTCAGTGATGAATCACGCTTCACCCTGAACCACAACGACGGCCGACTGAGGGTCTGGAGGCGCCCAGGGGAACGCTTTATTGACGCCACTGTCCAAGAAAAGGTGGCCTTTGGTGGAGGTTCTGTAATGGTCTGGGGGGCCTTCAGCCTTCACCACAGAACACCCTTGTATCATGTACAGGGTAACCTGACTGGCCTCCGATACCGGGATGAGATCCTTCGACCGCTGGCTGTGCCTACACTGCAGCAGATGGGACCGCCGGCTGTCTACCAGGATGACAACGCTCGCCCCCACAGGGCAAGGGTGGTCAACGACTTCCTGCAGCAGTCTGGAGTCAACAGAATGGAGTGGCCAGCATGCAGTCCCGATCTCAACCCGATTGAGAACCTCTGGGATGAGCTGGATCGCAAAGTGAGGAGCAACCACCCCCCTCCCAGGGATGCCCAGCACCTCTACCAGATGCTGCAGGCTGAGTGGCAGGCGCTTCCACAGAGGATCTTCACCACCCTGGTCAACTCCATGAGGACTCGCTGCGTCGAGTGCCAGAACAGCCATGGCGGATACACGCATTACTGAACTTTTGGGAGCATCAGAATGCCCTGTCTTGTGATTTCAATGACTTTGGGAAATCAAATTTCGATACGTACCCACTTTGATCAAATGTACCGACCAAACGATTGCTCGAAATTGAAGGCAATTGTGTATCGTTATCACTAAAGCATTGAATTAAATGTTGGCCAAAATTCAACGCATTGGCTTTCTTATTGGGAAAGTTATGAATTAGTTTGCAAGTGATCCTTAACTTTTTGTGGATAGCTTACAATGATTATTGACATTGAAAATATTTTAACCCTTTCACCGCCAGCCAAAAATGTCCTTTAAATTTACCTGGGTAGAGAACAAAATCAATTTGCAGTATTGCGGATTCTTCTGTGACATAAATAACATAAGGTCTATCCTTACTTCCCAAAACTAAGCCAATAGGTTCTTTTGATAATAGGCCCCAAATTTGATGCCTTTTAGTGACATAGGTGTTAAACCACTGTGGTGCTAAAATGCGACTTTGGCGGTGAAAGGGTTAAAGTTGTAGACACTTTTGTGAAATACAATATAATTTTGCAGACAGTAATAGCCTTTTGGGAATGTTCATCCCCCTATTTCATGGTGTTGCAGAGAGATCGTGTCAGGTTAGCTGTGAAGCGTGTAGACCCAGGGGGTACGCTACTACGAAGAATTCGACAGGCACCTATCAGACGTCGTCTCTACCGTGTATCAGGACCAAATGCTTTGTGGCATGTTGATGGCAATCACAAGTTGATTCGGTGAGTTTTGTGTTTCATTAACTTAACTCATTCCGGATGACTTACGAGTATACAATGGACTCCTGATAACTCAAAAACTGATTTTAAAAAGACTGGATAACTCACAATGATGTTGTGGTCCCAATGACTCCCATTAATAAGCTTTATGTTAAAAAGTCTTTTTCTCAAAATAAAATTTCAGTCCCTTTAATTTTGAGTTAAGTGATTTACACTGTTCTCGGTACAATAACGGGAGAAGGCCAGCCACTAAGCCAGGGCCTACTTATTCTCTAGCAACCTGACCACATTTTTGCAATATTCATGTATTTTTACAATTATTTATTTTGTACTGGCAAATGCACTGACAAGCAGAGTTCTCTGTAATGCATGACCATAATAATTGATGCTCTAAATTCAATAAAAAGTGATACATATAGGATGCTATCCATGCACCTGCAAAATCAGTGATTTTACACCAAATTATCTGTACACAGGTGGAAGATTGTAATCCATGGTGCTGTGGATGGATACAGCAGAACTGTCCTGTTCTTGCGTGCATCCAACAACAACTGATCAGCGACAGTGAGGGAGCTGTTCGTCAATGCCACCAGAAGGTATGGCGTGCCATCCCGTATGCGTTGTGACCATGGTGGTGAGAATGTCGACACAGTCTCTTTCATGGAGCAAGTCAGAGGAGCGAACAGAGGTAGCACCATCATGGGTCGGAGTGTTCACAACCAACGGATCGAGCGGATGTGGGTGGATGTCTGGAAAGACGTTTCCAACGCCTACTATTCCCTCTTCTTGTCTATGGAGAGATTGCATGAGTTACTTGACCCGGACAATAAAGTACATATTTGGGCTCTTCATTATGTCTTTCTGCCCCGACTGAACCGCGATCTTGATTTGTTCTCAGTCCAGAAGAACAATCAAGGTTTAAGAACTGAGAAGGGTAGGAGTCCTCATCGTCTGTTCATCAGAGGCATGCTGGCACGCTTCTCCAGCTCGAAACCTGCTGCAACTGATTTCTGGAATGGACGTGCTGTGAACCTTGACATACCTGTGAACTTTCAACAAGGTCCACATGTTGACCCCGCAGAGTGGCCACTGTCACAGGAAACGTTGGAGGAGCTGCAGCAGAATGTAGACCCTCTCAGTGGACCCAATAACATGGAACAAGCACTGGAATTGTATCGAAGAGTGCTGGCTTACTTGCCCCAGTAAGACTTGACTTTCATTGACACAAAGTTCTCCGAAGTGTTGCGTCTGCTTGACTCATCGATACAAACTTCACAAAGTTCTCCAAAGTGTTGCGTCTGCTCGTGGTTTAGTTGCTTATGTCACGGACATCCAACTAGGCAGACAGTAGACAAAATGGTTAAAAATTTTTTTAGACAAAATGGCGCAGTGCAATCCAGAGAAACTAAATCACGGCAAGCGCTACTGCGCCTGCTGTTTTCATTTATTGGCTTTTGCGAGTTCTTTACATTCAGCAAGTGTTTCATTCATTGCAGACACTTATGCCGAGGAGCTGCTTCTCAACATTTTTTTATAAAGTGAGACCGGTCACTTTGTTTCAATTTGGAAGTTACTTTGCATCTTTGTTGGTACAGAGTTTGTTAAGATCGACACGGTCACAGCTGTTTCAGTTCAAACTTTGGTCATAAACTGATCAGTTAACAAAAATGTACATAAAAGTGGTGAAATTTAGCAGTCAGATTGTGTTATTGTTGATTAAATTCCTGCTATCGGCCTGAGAACTTTGGTCATAAACTGATCAGTTGAGAACAATGTGCATAACAGTGGTGAAATTTAGTGGTCAGATTGTGTTATTGTTTATTAAATTCCTACTATCGGCCTGAGAACGGTTTATTTTTACAGCGATTGGGGATGTCAACACACACAAGCTGGAGTTGATGACCAGCCTAAAATATGGAAGGAGAAATGTTCACAAATTATCCGCAATCGTTTTAACCGCAGGGGTCAAAGTTGAAGGAAAAAAGTAGCAGCTTAGACTGAGCCCGGAAAATATGGTAGTCCAATCTCTGAAAGACCCCCAGAGCCGAAGATTTTTATTTTTTTAAAAAGTAGAGAAAAATCATTCTACATAAACCACACCATGCGGTTTTCTTTCGTTACCCAGAAATTGGGCATCAAAGTTGGTAAAGCATATGGCATTATAATAGTTGATTATCCTCAAAATTCGCTGTTCGTTGGAACTATAACAAGAGTATTTAGTTGGTTCTGACATGTTAAAATGTTACATTTATTTTGTTTCACGCTTTAACTTTCACAGAAATTAATTTCTTGTAATAGTTTTGATTGTTCTTGGCCGAAAAGAATTTCATTCTTTGATGTTTGAAAGTTGTTTGCACTGGAAAAACATTTTTTGGGGAACGTTCGCCCCCCTCAACAAAACTTCCGACGTCAGGTGACAATCAGGGTGGAAGGATTTATCGGACAAAATTTTTTCCTCTTTTTTTTTGATCTCCATCCACTTTCATGCCTGATTATGATGTTCGGTTTTGCGTCCGTGTGTATGTGTGTCTGTAGGGTGTCTGTGCTCCATGATTTCTCTAAAAATACAAAACATTGGAGGGTTTAAGTTAGCATGATAGCTAATGTTGATGTGAGCCTTCAACCCATGACGATCAAAGCAGTCAGATGCACCTATAAAATATATATGGAATACAATCATCTGTTATCAAAGGTTATTTTTGCACCAAAAATGTTCAGTAGATACTAGACTCTCCAAGCTTTATCATCTGTGCATTCTGTAAAAATACAAGATGTTGGAGGGTTTAAGTTAGCACAATAGTTAATTTTGATGTTATTTTTTTGTGAATCTTCAAGTTATGATGATCACAACAGTCTTATTCATCTATAAAAGGACATAAGCAATAACATTATTTGATGCAGAGATTACTGTTGTCGGACCCGCGCTTGCACACCCTAGCAACTAACGGTAATTGGGAACGAAACCTGTGACGCGTTCAAACCAGTTCAAGTAGACTTGCGTAAGCGTTGCGTGTATTAGGCGTTGCGCTAGTTTCTATGAAAACAATATCTTATATCTGTAGACTAAAATATCTTATAAACTAGACTACATAAGCTGTAGATATAACATATAAACATAATGCATTCATGAATTTAGCAACATTAATATAATTGTTTTCAGCAACAAGACTAGATAACACTAAAAACCAAAACTAGACAGAAAAGGTATTCAGTGCGCCATTGGTAAACATTTATTCATAGGTAGCAATGATTGAGTAAAATTATTAGCTGACACTGAAAGTATTTTTTAAAAATAGCAACAACAAACCAACCAACTAGATTTGAGCAACATAAAAATGTCATTTCTTTATTTCGAACCCATTGAGATCGATTATCAAGCTGAAATTGTGAACGAAGCCATCGAAGCAGACGATACATTCAAACACTAGGAGGGTGGGTGTCAAGCAGGATATGATGTTGCAGCCTCGGTTTGTTCAGCTAAAAATAATAATTATGGTGGACAAGTCTATTGATGACCTACTGGGGCCATCTCCTTTTAGAAATCTACTCCGTGTTTTCCAATTCCGATTTTTCTGGGCTGTCCGACGCATTTCATACGTAAAAGTGCTTCATCATATGAATATCTGGATAGTGGCGCGAGTGTAACTTCTGTCGGTCTGAAGATTGTTTTGACAACTAGACAAAATACTGAGCTTTGTTTCAATTGACATCATGATTTCGATCTATTTTGTTTTGCTTCTGTTTGATCATTTTGCATACGCCTTAAAATACGTTGCGCCCTGTGTATGTTTAAATTCACATTTTTTGTTAAATTTGAGTATTGCGCCTTATAATTAGAAGCACCTTGTCATCCGTAAAAATAAAATACCATGATATATTCATAGGAAATCAAAACACATCTCATGTTAAATGAAAGAAAAAAGTGAGATTCAGGGAGTTTATCCAACACTGAACAATGAAACAATGTATTCATGAATGCAGCAACAAAAATATTATTTTTGCAGCAACAGCACCAGATAGCATTCACCAAAACTGGACAAAAAGTAATCCAAATCGCACTCTCTCAGCTGTACAAGTTAACATCCATTCATAAGTAGTGCACTGGATTAAGATTGAGTAAAATGATTGACCAACACTGAAAGTATTTCAAATTCAACAACAAGCCAACCAAAGAGATCTCAGCAACATTAATTTGAGGTTATAAAGAAATCAAAACATGTCATGTCAAATGAAAAAAAACCCCACAAGATATAGTTTATCCAACACTGAACAATGCATTCATGCATGCCGCAACAGACATATTTTTGCAGCAACAGGACCAGATAACACTCACCAAAAAGCAATCAAATCCACCACCGCAAAACATTTTCAAGTAGACTTTAACTAAGTTAACATTCCATTCATAAGTGTGCCACCGCAGTGTATCTAGTTTGCTCTTAGGTAGGTTGAGGTTCCTCTTTCCTGTCACATTTCTCTCTTTAGTCTCTTTACTTATTTCTGCCTACTTGCTCATTCTCCTGCCATTTTTCCAAATCCAATGGCCTTCATGGCGGGATAAAAACCGGTTTTGTGTGTGAAGACCGGTCGCACACGCTAAAGTCCTCAGTTAACAATGGTTAGGGTGGAGTCCCTCCGGGCCGCGGGCTGGACACCTGCCCACACTCCTGCTCCCCTCTCCCCCCTCTTCCTTTTTATCTAAACATGCGCGTGTGTCGCTGAAGTGGCTCCATTTTGAGCCCATCATTTTTTATTTCCCTCCCCCATAGTGGACGGGTGTCCGGCGCGTGCACCTGAGGCTTCTTTCATAGTCGTACGGCTTTTTTGCTGGTGCTCCCCTCCCTGTTAGGGACCACTTAAGCGGCGGCTATCCTCTGCCCGAGTCGGAGAGGAGGGGTCCCTCTCCCTCCCTCCCTCCGCCTCGAACAAGATAGAATTGTTAACCACCTTACCCCCACCGATAGTTTAATCATTGTGTTCCACTGTTTAAACAGGGGCAGGGGAGATTTTGTGGCTACCCCCCCCTTGGTTGGTAAGTGGACTAACTCTAATAACTTTAGAGAATATTTC
This sequence comes from Phymorhynchus buccinoides, assembly GCA_017654935.2. NCBI lineage: Eukaryota > Metazoa > Mollusca > Gastropoda > Neogastropoda > Raphitomidae > Phymorhynchus > Phymorhynchus buccinoides. The sequence goes on from CM065683.1 coordinate 73,221,493, forward strand.
CCACCATATGTAATCAAGCCGGTTGACCTCCCTCGCGATCGTTTGTAGGGGTCGGGTGCGCGCATACACTCCACTCCATACACAACAAGTAAAACTCTACAATTTCACTTACTTCATACACCATACTCTATTACCTACTAAAAAGCATCTTGGAACTACCTCCCAATCTTTTATCGAAATTTAAAAACAAAACAAAAACTATACCCGGACATTATATATACCACGACTAAACTACTATTATCTATTTTTAATCTTTCACACTTAACTACTTATACCTAAATCGCAACATGAGTACTTCACTTATCAAGAGAGGACGATCTCTCGTTTGACGTTATTAATTGGCATAAGATAATGTTAAATAACACTACCTAAAATTAACATGGCACCCTCTATCAGAATTCGGTTTAATGTCAAGATCTATATAGCTTCACTCTATCCGCCCAAGATACATTTTTAATTAATCTTTTATCATACATACTCCGCTTACTTAAATTAAATATCTTACTAAATCTTTTATCAGCTCAGAATTTTAAACAAAAATAAAAAAATTTAAACCCAAGATTAAAACTTAAGTCCGAGATGTAAATTTTTCCCCTGTATAGGGAAGTCCCGGGGGCAGAGTTATCTTCCCCTGGTAGGACACATTAAAATCTTTTAGCCCGAGATGTACATTTTTCCCCTAATTTATAGGGATGTCCTGGGGGTAGATGTTTTCTTCCCCCGGTAGGGCTTGTAAAACTTTTAGATTTTTCTTCCACTTACCAACTCTTGTAAAATATTGAACATATATTTGTAAATAAATTCTTTTTTTTTTTTAAATAAAAAAGGGCCATTAATGTTTTTTTATTATTAAAAACTGAAGTTAAATCTTCTTTTAACATTTGTAGCCCTGAAATTTTAATCCCGGGGGAGTTTAGGGTCTTCGGTTGGGTCACAAAAGGCTTAAATAACAAAAGAAACTTTTATCTATTAAAATTTTTAAAAAAACTATCTTAAATTTTATCAAAGTATTACCAGACTCCTTTAAATAGCCTAAAAAATCTCGTCAGACGAATATTCTAAAAACGGCTTGCGCCTCTAAAAAATATATTCCCCTAACATTATTTCTGTTCATGTCCCTGTCCCCGTAACGTTTTTATATTTTGTCCTGTCCCTCAATCTAATCCAAGTAAAAATGTCTCATATGTGCCCTTAGGGGTCGAGAGGACGTAAACCACTAAGTATCATCACACGCTAAAGTCCACTCCCACTGGTATGTAGGTAGGATTTATTACTTTTTTTGGCTTAGATTGGGAGTTATCGCGGGAGTTGAAAGCCCGTGATCGAAGAAATAAGTAGTGCATGTTCAAGTTGCATATACACTGGATTCAGATTGAGTAAAATGATTGGTTAACATTGAAATACATCAATAAAATCCAGACAAGAAATAAACATCTAAAACAAAGGCATATATCCAAGCAAAATAGTTTGAAGTACCATTCGTAAACATTTTCATGTGAAGAATGTTTAACTTTACTGCTAACCTTTTTTTCATAAGTAGAAGTGCATGTTCAAGTCCAGACCTGTTTACCCTTATAATGAAAAACCCGGAATTTGCCACCCCAAAAACCGGAATTTGAGAACAAAAACCGGAATTCACATGATCTGTACACGACTAGCGATAAAGCGGTTTCTTCTTCTTCTCCTTTCCGCGAACATCGGCGTCGATTTTCTGATCAGTTAACAAAAATGTACATAAAAGTGGTGAAATTTAGCAGTCAGATTGTGTTATTGTTGATTAAATTCCTGCTATCGGCCTGAGAACTTTTGTCATAAACTGATCAGTTGAGAACAATGTGCATAACAGTGGTGAAATTTAGTGGTCAGATTGTGTTATTGTTTATTAAATTCCTACTATCGGCCTGAGAACGGTTTATTTTTACAGCGATTGGGGATGTCAACACACACAAGCTGGAGTTGATGACCAGCCTAAAATATGGAAGGAGAAATGTACATAGTACAGTAACAAGAAAATTCAGTTGATAGAATATCAACTAAAGGAGGCCAAACAGTGTTAACATTATGTAGAAGAGTGTATTGCACTTCAAATGTGTATGAACATGTATGTCTTTTCAAAATATCTTCAAGGTGATGCAGTTGGCTACTTTAGAGAAGAAGAAGAAAAAAAGTTATATAAAATATGAACGTGTCATGAAATACGTTCGTCATCGACCGCTCAGACAAGAACAAAAAAGAAGTTCAACACAGTAAAGTGCTGAAAATGACGGTTTAGTTCTGTAAGCAGATGAGATTCGTCTTCCAAAGTATTTGTTATCCTAATGTTGTCATGAAACTGAAAGAAACCAGACTTCGACTTTTGAGATAGAGAGTCATAAACACAAAGAGAGTAGGGTAGGCTCAGCCTACGGTTGTGTGAATAAAACTGAAAAGAACCAACTTGGCTCATATTCATCTTTCACTGTCAACTGATTGTGTCCGTCTGCTAACCTTTGCACTAGGCCTAGGCCTACAGGGACTGACCCTGCTTCCATAGCTCAACACCACAGCACAAAGAGAGTCGCATCACTAAGCTTACATAACTGTTTTGGTCAGTTGCTAGGCTAACGCATATTCATGAATCTCTCAATGGTAGTGTGTGCATCAATGAAAAAGAAAGGGGGGGGGGGGGGTCAAGGAATAGTCAACTGATAAATGAACGTGAGGATAGAAGAATGTAAAATCCATCCGTAAGTATTTCTTCAAAATAAAGGGTTTGGTGAATTTACAATGCCAAGTAAATATATATCCCCCCCCCCCCCCCCCCCCTGTGATTTTGCAAAGGTTTAAGCAGACAACACGAACGTCAGTGGAGTGAAGGGGTGGAGCATGGTCAACAGTAGTATAGTTAGCGATTGGGGGTGGGGGGGTCACAAGAATGTTTAAAGGTGGACCCTGACGGATGAGTTTTTGCAAGAAACACGTCGAGATCACCAGAAAGACAGCCTTTTCAAGGAGAGTGGGTCGCAGCCAGAGGCGCGCCACCCTTTTTTTTTTTTTGCATGCGATTATTGTCACTGATGGGGGGGGGGGGGGGGGGGGGGGGGGGTAATTTTGACAAAATTACAACTTTTTCGCTGCCACTGGATTTAATGTATGCTAAGTGCATGGGCACATGGGACCTTGGTTTATCGTCTCATCCGAAAGACTCCACGTTCAGACCGTTATGGCCTAGTGAAGAATGAGAGGAAAAAACCCCTTGTACCCAGGTTCGAACTCGGGTTTACTTGACACGAAGCGAACGCGATACCACTGTGCCACTCTACACCACCTCAGTCATTGTGGTTGAAGCGTTTTCTTTTTTTTTGTAGTGCAGTAAAAACAAAATTGAGCTGGTTCTTTTGTTGTGAGTAAAGCTCCTCAGCGTGTTTCTTACAATAACTCATCCATCAGGGTGCCCCTTTAACGGTGTGCCATTTGAGGCCCTGTACAGGTTTTTCCCGCCTAAAAGGTGAGGACGAAAAATGTTATGTGCGCAGTCCTTTTATTTTTTGTTGTCATTTTTATGATGAATGCAGTTTTTATTTTTTTAGCAATGCAATTGCTGTTGTTTTGCAAAAGTTTAGCAATGCACTTCTGTGATTTTGCAAAGGTTTAGTAATGGTGGTTGTACCCTTTAAAAAAAAAAGCCCAAATGAGGATGAAGCCCTGTCAAGTGTTTTATCATCATACAATTCACGCCTGGTTTTTACTATAAGACAACACAAAATTTGTTTTCTTCACAATACTCTTTGCAGAAGCGTAATACACAACTTTAATGTAAAATCGTGTGGCTTTCCAAATTCTCCAAATCTTTTGCATGCTATTCGTATGCTATACATCATAAAACATTTTTGAGCAGTGTGGTGTATGCAAGTTTAAGCAGACGACACGAACTCCAGTGGATGCAACGCTACTTACGCATACACACAGGCATTGTTGTAAGCTATAAAGAGACTTAGGCATAGAAAAAGCATGGCTCAGCATCACAGCACAGTAGGCTAACACCTACACAGGCACACACCCAGGGTGGGTAAGGGGGGGAGGAGAAAGAAATAGTTTTGTTTCTGTGCAATGAAACAAAAGAACCTGAGAGACAGATGGAGACATTGCTGATAGAGAGAGAGAGACTGAAAGCAGAGACAGAGACAGAAAGCGACAGAAAGAAAGAAACAGATAAAAAGAGATAGTATGTGAGAGAGAAGGACAATGAAAGTGTGAGTAAAGCAGAGAGAGAGAGAGAGAGAGAGAGAGAGAGAGAGAGAGAGAGAGAGAGAGAGAGAGAGAGAGAGAGAGAGAGAGAGAGAGAGAGAGAGAGAGAGAGAGAATAATGAGGTTTAGCAGACGACACCAACTCCAGTGGAGAAAGTGTGGTAGAACCAATAGGCCTACTGCTAAGCACGCACGCACACAATAGGCCCTGTCGCGTGCAAATCTGTCGCTCGTGCAAATATGCAGCTCGCTACTATGAGAGTCTGTATTTGCGACAACCACAAATTTCACTTTTTCTGTACTTGAACTATTTACCTAACCCTCTAGCCTACACCAGACTGAGGCATTGTAAGACCATAAATCAAGTCTGCTGACACATGCACACACCAAGGGGGAAGGGCGGGGGGAGAGTTCTGTTTCTGTGTAATGAAAGAAAGAAAAAGAAGCTGAGAGAGAGACAGGTGGAGACATTGTTAAGAGAGAGAGAGAAAGAGAGAGAGAGAGAGAGAGAAAGAGAGAGAGAGACAGACAGACAATCAGACAGACAGAGACAGACAGACAGACAGACAGACAGACAGACAGAGACAGAGAGCAGGGAGAGAGGCAGGAAAAGACAGGGCGAAAGACAGACAAAAAGAGATAGTATGTGGAAACAAAATTGGAAGCCGTGCAAGGCAGAGAAAAAGAAACACAGAGAGAGAGAGAGAGAGAGAGAGAGAGAGAGAGAGAGAGAGAGAGAGAGAGAGAGAGAGAGAGAGAGACGCAGTCACAGCCTAACTCTGTAGGCTAACATGTTCAGGTCACCAGTCTGTTAGGCTGATGCATATTCATGAGGTTCTCAATGATCGCACCAGAGTCGCACGCTCGATTAAAAAGGGCAGACAACTTCAATGACAAAGGGAAGACAACCCTGATGTGCCCAGCAGGTCACGTGCTCCTCCACAGACCATGGAACTGGCCCAAATCACGTGACCATTCACAGGCAAAAGTCACGTGATACCCTACCCAACACTAAAGTGGAGGCGACCTCTTGGTCGCCTCCAATAACGCTTGGCAACGTGCCTAGTCCTTTTGAGGATTCACTTTGTGACGCTACCAGTTTTGCGTCAGGATTGCCCTTCTTTTGATTTTCTTCATTTTTTTGTTTTACTTTATTTTTATTCTTTACTTTTTCTTACTTACATATTTCTTGTTGTTCTGCTCGATATTGATTGCATGTTCTGTCACTTGTATTATTAAAATGTGCACCTGTAGTAATGACAATCGAGTCACAGGGACTCAAATTAGTCACTTAAATGTTTATCATTTGTACAATAAACTTGCCGACATCTCTTTGCTACTCAATGAACCCCCAAACGCCCACATTCTCGGACTCACAGAAACACGCCTGCACTCAGGCATATCTGATGAACTCCTTCACATCCCCCACTACACCATTCTCCGCCGTGATGCCCAACGCAAAGGTGAAACCGGCATAGCTACATACATACATGACAGTCTAGCTAATTTTACTAAAAGGAGAATGGATCTTGAATCGTTTACAGAATGTATTTGGCTAGAGGTTAAATATCCAAGATCTCCATCTTTTTTTAGTTGGCTTTGTTTACAGGAATCCCTCCTCAACGTTTAGCTGGCTAGACGATTTTGTTGCCATGATGGACAAGGTGACCCGCCACAATGATAATGTTATTCTGCTTGGGGATTTCAATTTCGACCTCATGAAATCACAGCCATCATGGCAATCCACCACTTCTCTATTCGGTTTGCACCAACTTGTAACCTCCCCCACCCGAGTCACCCCCACCTCCTCCACCCTCCTTGACCATATTCTTACAGATAATACACGCTTGGTATCAAACGTTAGAATTCTAAATAAAAGTATTAGCGACCATTTCCCTATTTGTTGCACTTATTTATTCAAGCCTCCAAAACAGCAAAATAAGGGACACACTACTATTCATTACAGATCGTTTAAACATTTCAGTCAAAATGACTACTTTTACGACCTTAATGTAGCTAATTTTAATGCAATTTTACTTATACTGACCCTGAGAGTGCTCTAGATGCCTTTTATAATACGCTTCTCCCAATAGTGAACAAGCACGCACCACTTCGCAGGAAAAGATTCAAACAAGCTTCTCTCCCTGGTTGGCTCACACCTGACATACAGGAGGCCATGAAAGACTGAGAGGGATATACTAAAGAAGGAGAGAGATCAGTTACAAAAACAAACAATACCTGAAAAGAACGAAGATAATGCACAACTCTCCGATTCTGCCAAAGAGAAACATAAACTTGACAGAGAAAAGAAGGAGACTGAATACCAGAAACAACGCAATAAAGTAGTTTACCTTATTGAAGTGTGAAAGCGAAACTACTTTAATAAAATGTTAGCCACAAACAAAGATACGGCCTCATTATGGTGAGCAATAAATACTTTCAGTAACAAGAACTGCACTAAGCAAAACCACAGCTACACCTGGTCTCCTAACTCATTCAACAAACACTTCCTCAACTTAGCAAGTTCAATAATACAGTCTAACACTGACACCTTATGCCCTGATAAATACACGGTCCCCTCATTGCTCCAAACCTTTTGCGAGGAGAGACTAAGCCAGCACTCATCCTTTCAGATACCTTCACTAGCAGTTCATGAAGTAGGAGCTCTTATTACAAGTTTAAAGAATAAAAAATCAATGGGACCTGACACGTTAAGCGCCTCTCTTTTAAAACTTTCTCTTCCATATATTGTCAAACCCCTTACATATATATATATAATTTATGCATAGACCTAGGAACAATACCCTCTGCCCTAAAAACAGCTAAAGTTATCCCAATACCCAAAGCAAACGATCATTCTGACCTAAGCAACTTTAGGCCTATCTCACTTCTGCCAGTGCTAAAAAAACACCTAGAAGAGCACGTCCACAGTCACCTATCTAAATATCTAGAAAACTTCAACCTCCTTCATCCCCTTCAGTCTGGCCTTCGTATTCATCATTCTTGTCACACAGCCCTTGTCCGTTTATGTGATTCTTGGCTCTCAGCAATAAACAAGCATCAGTTAACTGGTTCTGTCTTTCTTGATATAAGAAAAGCCTTTGACCTTGTCGACCACACAATACTTATCGACAAATTATCACACTATCTCAGAAACCAGCACTCACTGACATTCCTTTCATCATACCTCGATAATAGAACACAATACGTTTTTTGTAATGGCGAGTCCTCCTCTACAGGCAAGGTGAAATGTGGTGTACCCCAGGGATTTGTCCTTGGTTCATTACTTTTCAGTATTTTCATTAACGATCTTCCATTGTCTATATCCAACCCAAATGTTTCATGTGATCTTTTTGCAGATGACTACTCCCTTCATTCCAGTTCGGAAGACGTAACTGTCATCCAAAACTCTCTTCAGTCAGGCTTACATGATGTATCTAAATGGTGCAAGGATAACTCTATGTTAATTCATCCCAAGAAAACAAAGTGCATGGTTGCAACCTCCCGCCAAAAGCATCAACTAACACACCATTCCCTTAACCTAACTATTGATGGCAACGATATTGAACAAGTTCATGAACATCGAGTTCTAGGCGTCATACTTGATGACAAACTCAACTGGCTATCACATATAAATCACGTTAGAAACAAACTAGCACGCAACCTATTCCTTCTTAAACGACTTCAATCCTATCTGGACCTAGACACACGTAAAATGTTTTTCTATGGCCACTGCCTCTCGCACATCAACTATGCATCCACTGTATGGTCCTATGCTGCTAAAAAACCCACCTTATAAAACTAGCTTCGCTCCATAGAAGAGCGATCAACCTAATCCTGCCAGATCCGTCTTTGTCAACTTCAGAAAAGCTTCATAATCTTGAAATTTTACCACTTGAACACCAGTTACAGTACAACACAGCTGTCCTAATGTATAAAGTCCACAGTAACTTGACACCCCAATACCTAGAAAATCTCCTAACGCCTTCCACATATAGCTATCGTTGGGATAAATATGTTCTTCCATGCACCCGCATTGACCTTTACAAAACAAGCTTTTCCTTTTCAGGGCCATATGCTTGGAACTCACTGCCTTCAGATGTAAAGGCGTTTTCGTCAGTATCAAATTTCAAATCTAACTTGCGGGGGCATCTCCTTAATCCCATCCATTAAAGCTTTACTATTACTTAATGTACCACACACAGCAATTTTTGTCTGTTTAGACTAATGCTGTCATTGTGTTTCTCTGATTATGTTTGCTTGTTTTTCTTCTTTCTTTGTTTGACATTAGGCTACTTGTGTCATTATGCTTTTTATGATTACTTTTGCTTTTTATTTGATTGACAGGCTACTTGTGTTATTATGATGCTATGATTATTGTTGTTGTAGTAGTAGTAGTAGTAGTAGTAGTAGTAGTAGTAGTAGTAGTAGTAGTAGTAGTAGTAGTAGCAGTAGTAGTAGATGATGCTGGTCAAGGTATGTCCTTTCTCTGCCTTTACCGACCTCCACCTAGTAAGGGCAACAAACTGAAAACCTCTCAGTTCATGGAAGTTTCCACAGCTTTTGGACTCTTGTGCACTGTCTAACTCAAACACTGCCATCCTAGGTGATTGTCCATTATGATTCTACCTCAGACTGTCATATAAAGATGTTAAAGGACTTGCTTACTACTCACAGTATGTGTCAGTTGATCGACAAGCCCACTCACAAATCACACCACATTATTGACTGGTTGATTGTTGAGGAAGAGAACTCTGACACAATCCTTGACCTGTGTGTGACAGACCACCTAGTGTCTGATCATTTTCCCATTTCCTTTTCCCTGAACATAGCAAAGCCTGGACCCCCAAAACGTACTGTTACGTCAAGAAACCTGCGCGCAGTCAACATGATAATCTTCAAAAATGATGTGGCAACACTCCAGTTTGGCGAGGAGGACCCTGTTATTGATTACAACCAGGGTCTGAAAGCAGTACTCGACAGACACGCTCCCCTTACGACTCGCTGTGTAACAGACCGGCCTTCTGCACCTTGGCTCACATTGGAAGTGAAGCAGTCCAAGCAACAACGTCGACAGGCAGAGCGTCAGTGGAGGAAGACACACCTGGTGGTTCATCGACAGATGTTTCAGCAACGCAGAGAGGACACTAAGGACTTGATCAGTGAAGTCAGGACAGTTCACACTAGCGCTAGGGTAAAAGAATGCACAACTAGCAAGGCCTTGTTCAATTTGGTGGGTCATCTTACGGGGAAGGGTAAAGACAATAGTCTACCAAACAACATACCAGCTGATCAGTTACCTGATGCGTTCTGTGACTTTTTCACTGATAAAATTGTACAGCTCAGGGCAGAACTTGACAAAGCAGGTGGAAGCCCATATTTTTCTGTCTTTACTGGAAAACCAATGCTTGATTTTACACCAGTGACAGAAGAGCAGGTTAGGGTTATTATTGTTAATACGCCAAAAAAATCCTGCAGCCTTGACCCCATCCCAGCAGATCTCATGTATCAGTGTCTTGATGAGTTAATACCTGTTATCACCACCATTGTCAATAACTCCTTGAGTACTGGAACTGTACCCTCTTCTTTCAAAAATGCTATTGTGACACCTCTGTTGAAAAACTCCAATCTCGATCCAAACGTAATGAAGAATTACAGGCCTGTGTCAAATTTGCATTTTATTTATAAAATCTTGGAGAAGGTTGTTCTGTGTCAACTGCTCAATCATTTGAGTCAGTCTGACTTGCTTGAGCCTTTCCAGTCTGCCTACAAGGCAAATCATTCCACAGAGACAGCTTTACTTCGTGTTGTCAATGATCTGCTCTCTGCTTGTGACAATGGTAATATATCATTGCTATCCCTACTTGATCTGTCGGCCGCGTTTGATACGCTTGACCATAACATATTGCTTAAGAGACTACAAGTCTCTTTTGGATTGTCAGGTTATGTTCTTAAATGGTTCACATCTTACTTGAGTGACCGATTCCAGTCTGTTGTTGTACTCAATCAAGTTTCAAAATCTGTTTCTATGAAATATGGAGTACATCAGGGTTCTGTGTTAGGACCTGTGCTATTTACAATGTACATTCAACCTCTCAGTCAGTGGATCAGGCAGTTTGATGTTATGCATCACATGTTCGCTGACGATGCACAGCTGCATCAGTCGGCACAACCCTGTCAGTTTCCCCAGCTTGTTGTCACTCTTCAGCAGACAATAGAATCTGTCAAACAATGGATGACTGTGAACAAGCTGAAAATGAATGATGGGAAGACCGAGGTCATCCCAGTTGGAACGTCCAGGCAGCTCAAAGCAGTCTCCAACAGCAGTTCTCTTGTTGTGTCTGGTGAAGACATCTGTTTTGCCGAGTCCGTTAGGAATCTTGGGGTACATCTGGATCGTGTACTCTCAATGGAGAACCATATAAAGCTACTGTGCAGGACCATCTATCTTGAGCTCCGCAGAATCGGTCATATCCGTCCTTTTCTTACCATTGATGCGGCCAAAAAGCTCATGTCAGCATTTGTTTTGTCCAGACTGGACTATTGCAATTCTTTGTTTTTTGGTCTCCCAAACACGCTTCTCGACAAACTGCAGAGAGCTCAGAATCATGCTGCACGCATAGTCCTCAGAAAACGCAAATTCGACCATGCAAAGCCTCTCTTGAGGGAGCTGCACTGGCTTCCCGTTCGAGCCCGTATCGAATACAAAATTGCCACCCTCTGTTTTCGATGCCTCCACGATCTTGCTCCCTCCTATCTTTCAGACTTAGTTGTGCCATACACACCATCGAGATCTCTCCGTTCCTCAGACGCTGGTCATTTGGCCATCCCGCGAGTTCGCCTGGAGACATATGGCAAGCGTTCTTTTTCTTTTGCTGGCCCTACTGTTTTTAATTCGTTACCTTTAGCCCTTCGTAATGCACAAACGTTTAACGCTTTTAAATCAGGCATGAAGACCTTCTTATTCCATACCTATTTTAACCATGATTAATCTGACGTGTATCAACCGTCAACCTGCTGATATGTCTTATCCCAAACGGTGTGTGTGTGATTGCGTGTGTGTAGGTGAGTGCGTGCGTGCGTGCGTGTGTGTGTGTGTGTGTGAGTGAGAAGGCGCGAGAGAGAGTGGAGGGTGTGTTTTGCTGTTGTTTTTTTTTAGGGGGGGAGACAGCGCGGGGTGAGGGAGGGGGGAGGGGAAGGGGGTGGTGAGAGAGTGGAGGGGCTGGGGGTATATGTTCCCCGCATGTATTAATTTTAATGTTTTCTAATGATATCTTGTTCTTACGATGTCAAAGTTCTTTTTTATGTTTTAATCTTGTATGTCTCCTTTCTCTTCTTTCTTAAACCTGTTGGTTTTTATCTTTGTAATGGCGCCTGGAGCCTCGCGAGGGACAGGCGTCACTTTTTAAAATGAATTAAATTGGTTATTTATTATTATGAAGTAAATTGTGGTGGAAGTCTTTTTTTTTCTCTCTTCATTATTTTGTTTGTTAGTTTGATCGGCTGGTTTCTGTTTTGCTTGCTCTTATTACTGATGGTGATGTTCTGCGTACCGTGTCATTGTTATATTACTGTAGTATTAGTAGTATTAGTAGTATTAGTAGTATTAGTAGTAGTAGTAGTAGTAGTAGTAGTAGTAGTAGTGGTAGTGGTAGTAGTAGTGATGGTGGTGGTGGTGGTGGAGGTAGTAGTAGTAGTAGTAGTAGTAGTAGTAGTAGTAGTAGTAGTAGTAGTAGTAGTAGTAGTAGTAGTAGTAGTGGTGTGGTGGTGGTGGTGATGGTGGTGATAATAGTAATAGTAGGTGAAGACGGGGTAGCGGGCCCATGGGCGGGTGGGAGGCCCATGCCGGTTGTCTCATGGCGTGGGGCGGGTTTCGGTTGAGTTTGTCCATGAGACGAATGCTAAACATTAACAATCGTCTCATGGGCAAAATGTGACCGAGATTTGCTTTGTTTCGTGGCGGGATACTTGACATGGGCTTTCTTACCCGCCCATGGGCTTTTGGACCTGTCTTACACAAGTAATAGTAGTAGAAGAAGTAAATTGTAGTGAAAGATGTGTTTTTCATCCAATTATTTGTTTATTTGGTTGGTTAGTTTTCTATTTTGTTTTTGTTTTTATTGCTGATGTTGATGCTCTGCCTACCATGTCGTTGCTATATTACTGTTAGTTGTTGTTTTTTTGTTGGCGATTTTCCCGTGTCTCAATGTTCATTTATAGCAGTAGTTATATATTGCATGTTTAGAACCAAGGACAGAATGGAAGACTAGGCCCAGCCTAAATTCTTTTCCTTGTAAAACAAAGTTTCTGAGTCTGAGTCTGAGTCTGAGTCTCTCTCTCTCTCTCTCTCTCTCAAGCACGCACGCACGCACGCACGCACCCACGCACGCACACACGCACGCACACACGCACGCACGCACGCACGCTCGCACCACACACACACAGAGTGCGCGCGTGAGGCCTATTTAGTCCTACACGCATTAGGAGATCTAGTCTACATCAAAAGCCATTCAGGTCTAGCCAAGCTTGGATCACAAAAGTGTGAAACGCGCGTTGTGTGTTACGGTAAATAGGCAAAATAAAGTTCCAGAAAAGGAAGGAATGTGGGAAATACTTTGTCTATGACCACACATTTCTAAGTGAGATAAACATCTATATTCTAACGGTTTTGTTTTTTTAACCAAAAGTATAATAAATATAGACTTATCAGAATTATTTTCACCTTTACTACTTTTAATAGTGACAAATAACTCTAATAACGACATGTCCATCTTTCCAGTTTCAGCATCACGCCGCGCGTTGCAGACGATCTTTTCCCTTTCTTACCAGCTATTTTTTAAATTTACAAATATACGAATCATACCAATGAATGAGTACTAAATGGTTTCCATAGGGTTCGGATAGCTCAAAGGAACTATATGCAAGCACGACAAATATAAAGAATGTTTTAAAACTAGGAATAAACAATAAACTTCCCGAGCAATAAACTTCCAAGGTCATCATCATCAGCATCGTCATCACCACCACCACCACCACCACCATCATCATCATCATCATCATCATCATCACCACCACCACCATCATCATCATCATCATCACCACCACCATCATCATCGTTGTCATCATCATCATCATCGTCGTCATCATCATCATCATTATCGTCATCATCATCACTGGAAATAAAAACTGCTGTTCTGTAGATGTGCCTGCGCGCGCGTGTAGTGTGTGCGTGTGCGTTCGTGTGTGCGCGCGCGCGTGTATATGCCATGTGGAATGATTTACGAATCACACTTGCCAAAGAACAAAATGTGGAATAGTGGTCAAACTGGACAATGCGGGGGTTGATCATTAAATATTGGCAACGATCCTGACATTTGTAATCTAGAAAGTGTACAGGAATAACAAAGATACCAAAGAAAACTTCATTCTTTAATGCATTTGCTTGCACATTATCATCATGATGTCACGTCCTACGTGAGTGTATGACGTCATCGAAAATATGATGTAGGCACCTGTGACCAAAATGTTTGTATTCTTGAGCTGACTGGTTTACTTGCTGTAACTTCAAAGGGATGAAACTTGGGAACTATATTGTATTTACAAAAATCGTTCCTATTTGAGAGATGTCTACAGTTGATTGTACACTTCTTATTGCACAATGTGCAAATGTGTTGAAATTTTCAATCCTGGAAAGTTGATCTTCCCAAAATGTCACCCTCTAGTTCACTTTTTTGCAGTCCTGAACGTGCAAAACATGAAATTTTTTTCCAGACATTAATAATCCAAGAGCCTGCCATTATTAATAATAAGCAAAGGAAAACAACACTTATGGCAAACCATTTTGCTCAAGTGCTACCTGAGCAGTCTGCAACCGGCACCCGACCATTGATACAAGCAATTACTTTTGCATGAAAACGCTATTGCCGATAAGGTGAAGCTCGCCATGCCCTTCTGAAAAGATTAAGGTAATCAATGTTTGAACCACTTATTCAAAAGACTTCACTTATCTCCAAACTACTTATTTTTTCTGATTTTTTTAATAGAATGTTTGGCTGAACAAAATATTTCTGGTGCCTAGACCCTTGCAAAAAGTTCAAAATCACAGCTCTGACCATCGCCTTAAAGAAGCTGCCAAAATGGCCTTGAACCCTGGCGTAGAGGGCTGGAACTGTGCATACAAAGAGGAAAGGTGTTCTTCCTAGGAAGGCAAACGTTTGAAGACTGAACTCTTTTATTCATATTTTATGGACCCAAGGACAACATTTACTGATCACATTTACTGATCACATGTAAGTGTGTGTGTCATTGTGTTAATAGACACACAAATAAACACACACACACACACACACACACACACACACACACACACACACGCCACCACGCGCGTGCGCGCATACACACACGCCACGCGCGTGCGCGCACACACACACGCCACGCGCGTGCGCGCACACACACACACACACACGCACACGCGCAATTTCTGTATGATGGTATGGAAGACAAGACGATTGATAAAGCCTACAATCTACATGGTGTATCGACAGACTGTTTAAAGATGATGGCATTAAATGCAAGGTGAGAATCTCGTCTACAGAATAACATGACATCGGTTAAGCGAAAGGGGAGTCTAAAAAATTTCGCAAAAACTTTGCAACGGATTAGCGAAATTCGGATAAGCGAAAGTCAAAATTTATCTCCCCTGACACTTTCGCTTATCCGTCGTCGACTGTACTAGGCTCGGTAGACTAGGCCTATACGTTCAGTAGCACTCCTGTTTGAGCCCACGCGCCGTCGCGCCACGCTTCAAAACTATGTTCTTTTTAAGGTAGCAGCGTTGAATCACGGCAAGTATTTAGAAAACGTTGCGGTAGCTTCTGTGCTTGTTGCGCTACTGGCAGAAGCTGCCTCCCCTCCTTTGGAAAATGGTATGACCCGGAACGTGGTCTAGAGCCGGTGTACTAACAGGTCACTTTTACCCTCTGCTCAGATATACCCCAGGACAGTTAAAGCCGTAGCTCCCGATTGCAGGAATCGGGTGCAATTGGCTATTTTTAGACAAACGCCTCTACCAGCAAGAGGAGAAAAGAAGGGTTTGCTCGCAGCGTGTGGCCAAAACTGCCGTTTTTGCTCGCCTCCCTCCTTTTATATCCCCGTCCTGCCTTTAACTTTATTTTTCTATTCCTTTGCTTATTTCAAAATCATAAATCAATAATTACAATAATTTACAAACAGCAGATGGGACACTTCCATTTCATTTCATTATTTTATATTCTCCCCAGAAGTCGGAGCATGGCCGCCCATATGGTGGGGCCCTTTAAAAGCAGCCATACACACAATGTTTCCACCCAAGGCCATGCGAAATGTTCACATGGCACTGGGTGTGCCCCAGAGCATTTAAGCTGGGGAACGAAAACAACAACAACATTCTTTTATATTCCACTGTTTATTTCAAATTAACAAATCAATAATTAGAATCCTACAACAATAGGAATTGTTCGAAAATAATTAAGTGGAGTAATGTGGTGTGAGAGAGTTATCTTGTCTAATTCAATCGGTCAAACAGGGGAAGTCACTCTACTATCAGCTCTCGAAGCCTATCGACTGGTGTGTTTGAGCAGACATACAGCACTTAGAACACCGTGTATGTCATTTATATTTGTATGTCACATTTTGCAAGTTTTATTAGTTTGTGGTCACTGGCCACCCCTAATTTTTCTATAAAAATATGTTTGGAATTCGCTTACTCGCTTCTGTGGTTTCAAGCTTTGACGCCATTTTGCATTGTTGCCATGGTATTTGACCGAGTAATGGAGGTAAGCAACTCTAATTTTTACGAAGTGCCCTCGTCTATTTACAATAAACAGCAGATAGGGCACTTACATTTTACTTACATTAGTATATAAGTATTAAATTATAATGCAAGATAAAACACTTGGAACTACGCACACACACAAGACCCCCCCCCCCCCCCCTATATTATTCAAAATCTCCACCATCAAACACGCCTCTCCCCCATCACACACATACACACACACACACACACACACACACACACGCACACGCACGCGCACGCACGCACGCACACACACACACACACACACACACACACACACAC
>CM065683.1:73242834-73250334 GCA_017654935.2 Phymorhynchus buccinoides
CACACACACACACACACACACACACACACACACACACTCACACACACACACACACACGCACATGCGCACACACACACGCACACGCACGTACACACACACACACACACACACACACACACACACACACACACACACACACACAATCATTATTGACGCCAACTCGTTCATACCCCATTCGGTAAGCCACAGCAACCGAGCCGCATGGACTGACCACATACACCAACACACATACACAAACACCCTCACACACAACGTACGCACGCAGACAGACACACAGACACGCACACAGACACACACACACACATGCAATCTATGATATCTGAGCGTGTTTTTCTTTCTGCCCCTCTCTCCTCCTATGTAGGCTATCGCTGTAACAGTCTTTGATTCTTTGCGTAGTTTAAAACATCGTCAATGACGTCATTCTTGAGTTGAACAGAAGTCTAGAGGTGCCGTACGTACAAACAGTCTTTGATTTTATACGTAGTTTAAAATATCGTCATTCTTCAAGTCAAGCGGTGCTGTACGTAGATCAGTCTTTGATTTTATACGTAGTTTAAAGCATCGTCATTCTTCAAGTCAAGCGGTGCTGTACGTAGATCAGTCTTTGATTTTATACGTAGTTTAAAGCATCGTCATTCTTCAAGTCAAGCGGTGCTGTACGCACAACAGTCTTTGATTTTATACGTAGTTTAAAACATCGTCATTCTTCAAGTCAAGCGGTGCTGTACGTAGAACTAGAACAGTCTTTGATTTTATACGTAGTTTAAAACATCGTCATTCTTCAAGTCAAGCGGTGCTGTACGCACAACAGTCTTTGATTTTATACGTAGTTTAAAACATCGTCATTCTTCAAGTCAAGCGGTGCTGTACGCACAACAGTCTTTGATTTTATATGTAGTTTAAAACATCGTCATTCTTCAAGTCAAGCGGTGCTGTACGCACAACAGTCTTTGATTTTATATGTAGTTTAAAACATCGTCATTCTTCAAGTCAAGCAGTGCTGTACGTAGAACAGTCTTTGATTTTATGCGTAGTTTAAAACATCGTCATTCTTCAAGTCAAGCAGTGCTGTACGTAGAACAGTCTTTGATTTTATACGTAGTTTAAAACATCGTCATTCTTCAAGTCAAGCAGTGCTGTACGTAGAACAGTCTTTGATTTTATACGTAGTTTAAAGAATCATCGTTCTTCAAGTCAAGCGGTGCTGTACGCACAACAGTCTTTGATTTTATACGTAGTTTAAAACATCGTCATTCTTCAAGTCAAGCGGTGCTGTACGTAGAACAGTCTTTGATTTTATACGTAGTTTAAAACATCGTCATTCTTCAAGTCAAGCGGTGCTGTACGCACAACAGTCTTTGATTTTATACGTAGTTTAAAACATCGTCATTCTTCAAGTCAAGCGGTGCTGTACGTAGAACAGTCTTTGATTTTATACGTAGTTTAAAACATCGTCATTCTTCAAGTCAAGCAGTGCTGTACGCACAACAGTCTTTGATTTTATACGTAGTTTAAAACATCGTCATTCTTCAAGTCAAGCGGTGCTGTACGTAGAACTAGAACAGTCTTTGGTTTAAGCATGGTTTTTTTTATTCAACAATGTCAAATTATAAACAATAACGAGGTAACTGTGTAACAACAAGCATATAGCTTATAACGTACCCGTACACAATACATTACATAGGATTCAAATGACGGAAGGTGTGTTCTCACCAATTAGAAAATATTATTTCAATATTTAGAAACATTATTCACAAACTTACAAACAAAGTGAACAAAATAGAAAAACCAGAAAATAAATGTCACATTTTGGAAAAATCACCACCACCCCAAAAAAAAAGAAGAAAAGTAAAGGAAGGAGGAAAACAAAAGGGGGATTGAGAGACAAATTAATCACAATTTGATGACTCAATATGACACTCATTAAAACATCCCACAAAAGTAATTACAACCATATTTACATATCTAGAACAAGTTATTCAATCAATTAGACCAATATAGAGGTGCTCCTGCGCTTTCACACAAAAATGATTGGAATGTTTGATTTGACATGATAATTGAAAACAGTCTTTGATTTTATACGTAGTTTAAAACATCGTCATTCTTCAAGTCAAGCGGTGCTGTACGCACAACAGTCTTTGATTTTATACGTAGTTTAAAACATCGTCATTCTTCAAGTCAAGCGGTGCTGTACGCACAACAGTCTTTGATTTTATACGTAGTTTAAAACATTGTCATTCTTCAAGTCAAGCGGTGCTGTACGCACAACAGTCTTTGATTTTATATGTAGTTTAAAACATCGTCATTCTTCAAGTCAAGCGGCGCTGTACGTAGAACAGTCTTTGATTTTATACGTAGTTTAAAACATTGTCATTCTTCAAGTCAAGCGGTGCTGTACGTAGAACAGTCTTTGATTTTTACGTAGTTTAAAACAGTCATTCTTCAAGTCAAGCGGTGCTTTGAGTCTTTGATTTTATACGTAGTTTAAAACATCGTCATTCTTTTTTTAATTTTTTATTGAACATTTTTTTTTCATTTTACAGAATTCTACAAAACACACAGAACATTGAATATACAAAAGCATCATAACTAATATAAGCCAGGAATATGTTTAAAGTTTAACAAAAATAGGGAAGAGTGACAAGTGTAAAGATGGAAATTAGATAAAGATTAACACTGAATATAGACCTGTCCAGCAATCATAATAGATTAACACTGAATATATACCTGTCCAGCAATTATTATAGATTAACACTGAATATATACCTGTCCAGCAATCATTATAGATTAACAGATTGTCCAGCACTGATTAACACTGAATATATACCTGGCCAGCAATCATTATAGATTAACACTGAATATATACCTGTCCAGCCAGCATATACCTGTCCAGCAATCATTATAGATTAACACTGAATATATACCTGTCCAGCAATCATTATAGATTAACACTGAATATATACCTGTCCAGCAATTATTATAGATTAACACTGAATATATACCTGTCCAGCAATCATTATAGATTAACACTGAATTTATACCTGTCCAGCAAATTATAGATTAACACTGAATTTATACCTGTCCAGCAATCATTATAGATTAACACTGAATATATACCTGTCCAGCAATTATTATAGATTAACACTGAATATATACCTGGCCAGCAATTATTATAGATTAACACTGAATATATACCTGGCCAGCCAGATTAACACAATCCAGCAATCATTATAGATTAACACTGAATATATACCTGGCCAGCAATCATTATAGATTAACACTGACACTGAATATATACCTGTCCAGCAATCATTATAGATTAACACTGAATATATACCTGTCCAGCAATCATTATAGATTAACACTGAATATATACCTGTCCAGCAATCATTATAGATTAACACTGAATTTATACCTGTCCAGCAATTATTATAGATTAACACTGAATATATACCTGTCCAGCAATTATTATAGATTAACACTGAATATATACCTGTCCAGCAATTATTATAGATTAACACTGAATATATACCTGTCCAGCAATTATTATAGATTAACACTGAATTTATACCTGTCCAGCAATTATTATAGATTAACACTGAATTTATACCTGTCCAGCAATTATTATAGATTAACACTGAATATATACCTGTCCAGCAATTATTATAGATTAACACTGAATATATACCTGTCCAGCAATCATTATAGATTAACACTGAATATATACCTGTCCAGCAATCATTATAGATTAACACTGAATATATACCTGTCCAGCAATCATTATAGATTAACACTGAATATATACCTGTCCAGCAATCATTATAGATTAACACTGAATATATACCTGTCCAGCAATCATTATAGATTAACACTGAATTTATACCTGTCCAGCAATTATTATAGATTAACACTGAATTTATACCTGTCCAGCAATTATTATAGATTAACACTGAATTTATACCTGTCCAGCAATTATTATAGATTAACACTGAATTTATACCTGTCCAGCAATTATTATAGATTAACACTGAATTTATACCTGTCCAGCAATCATTATAGATTAACACTGAATATATACCTGTCCAGCAATCATTATAGATTAACACTGAATTTATACCTGTCCAGCAATCATTATAGATTAACACTGAATATATACCTGTCCAGCAATCATTATAGATTAACACTGAATATATACCTGTCCAGCAATCATTATAGATTAACACTGAATTTATACCTGTCCAGCAATTATTATAGATTAACACTGAATATATACCTGTCCAGCAATTATTATAGATTAACACTGAATATATACCTGTCCAGCAATCATTATAGATTAACACTGAATTTATACCTGGCCAGCAATCATTATAGATTAACACTGAATATAGACCTGGCCAGCAATCATTATAGATTAACACTGAATTTATACCTGTCCAGCAATTATTATAGATTAACACTGAATATATACCTGTCCAGCAATCATTATAGATTAACACTGAATTTATACCTGTCCAGCAATTATTATAGATTAACACTGAATATATACCTGGCCAGCAATTATTATAGATTAACACTGAATTTATACCTGTCCAGCAATTATTATAGATTAACACTGAATATATACCTGTCCAGCAATTATTATAGATTACCACACAACACATAAAAAACCAACAACAAACACACGCACACACAAACACACATGCACCTACACATACCATGCTAAGGAAAAACAAAAATAGTTGTGGTTAAGGTAACATGGCCCCCCAAAATAGGGTAGGTAGGTAGGACCTAACTTGGGGGGGGGGGGGGGGGGGGGGGGGGGGATTTTTTTTAAAGGTCAAAATTGACAAAGGCAGGGGTAGGGTATAAAATTAGTTCTTTATTTTTACTTTTGGTTAAATCTGGGCTCACATTTAACAAACTGCCTGCTAAAATCTAAGTAAAATGTTATTATTTATAAAAAAAAAGATTTTGGACTGGCGCATGGGAGTCAAACTTTGTAGCAAGTTACGAAGTTAGCCTAGGCCTATCGTCCAATGAAAATTTGCGTTGACACTGCAGTTAGCTTCTCGTGTCTAGATGTGCTGTACGTACAAACAGTTTTTGATTTTATACGTAGTTTAAAACATCGTCATTTGTCAGTTGAACAGAAGTGTAGAGGTGTTGTATAAACAGGATGAGCATTCATTGCAGCAGAATCTTCAAAGTGATGAAGTTGGCTGCCTAAGGCGATGAAGAAGAAGTGCATGACAATGCCTTCTTTGTTATAGTGTTGAGGACAAATTTTACTTACTGTGACCTTGATGAGGAAATACAGTACAGTAGGCTAGTTTTAAACAGTAGCAATCCAAATTTCCAATGCTTTGCTGTATAAAAATAAAAGGAAAATGAAGTAATGAAGCCACCAGTTAATTGCTGCGTTGAAAGACAGTAGGCTGATGAGGTCTACAGCAACATTTCTTGAACAGTGGAACCTCCCTTATCAGGGATGGGAATTGTCTGCTAAACAGCACATGTCTTGTTCAGTGGAACCTCCCTTATCAGGGATGGGAATTGTCTGCTAAACAGCACATTTCAGCCGAAATAACATTGCTTTTCCGCCTGAAAAAAAGTCTGTCTGTAAAAACACACACGAAAAACCAACTACATGTAGCCATTCTAATGTTGTTTTGTGGCTTCAATAACAAAAAAAGCTTCAGCGTTACCCCCTGGACCCCTAATAGGGGCCTTCTGCGACCCCTAAACCCCTGCTTTTCACCTTAAAAAAAAAAGTTTTTCTAATTCCCATGCCTGCTTATAAGACTCCCTTCCACACACACACACACACACACACACAGAGCAGTGTGTGTGTGACTGTGTGTGTGTGTGTGTGTGTACACACAGAGCAGTGTGTGTGTGACTGTGTGTGTGTGTGTGTGTGTCTGTGTGTCGAAGTCAAAATTACTTGTGTGTGTGTGTGTGTGTGTGTGTGTGTGTGTGTGTGTGTGTGTGTGTGTGTGTGTGTGTGTGTGTGTGTGTGTGTGTGTGTGTGATTCCACCGACCCCTTCCCTTTTTCCCTCTTTTCTTCATCCTTCATCCTTTACCAGGGATGCTGAAGGGAGGGGCCATAGGTTAACTAATGATAACAGATAAGAAAATCGAAGGGGTGGGAGGTGTAGGGGAAGGACTTTGAAAGCAGCAATTGTCTTTGTGATTTCTGAAAACATTGTTACTGATAGATAAGAATGAAGAAGAGTGACTGCTGTACCTTTTAGAACAGGAAAAAATTAACAAGGTGTGGAAAGGTACCTGGGAAAGGGAAACACACGACGTTTCGAGTCGTAGACCCTTCTTCCGGTGTGGCTTGAGAGGACTTCCTCTATTAATTAACAAGGTGGAAGGTGGAGGACTTCCTCTCAAGCCACACCGGAAGAAGGGTCTACGACTCGAAACGTCGTGTGTTTCCCTTTCCCAGGTACCTTGGCTTGAGAGGACTTGGTTGCAACCAAGTCCTCTCAAGCCACACCGGAAGAAGAGTCTACGACTCGAAACGTCGTGTGTTTCCCTTTCCCAGGTACTTTCCACACCTTGTTAATTTTTTCCTGTACTGATAGATTCCTGTTTGGGGTCTCTAAGCATTGACCTTGACCTTGGCTAGTTCCAGGAAGAGTCAAGACAATGGATATTTTCTCTAAGCTTGCTATGTGTGTGTGTGTGTGTGTGTGACAAGATGGAAAGGAGGGAAAAAATGTGTATGTGTGTGCTATGTGTGTGTGTGTGTGTGTGTGTGTGTGTGTGTGTGTACATGACATTGTGTTTAGAGATTGAAATGCTAAATAACAATTTTACAGCGAAGATCGACAAAGGAGATACTTGTTTCACACACACACACACACACACACACACACACACACACACACACACACACACACACACACACCGATGCTTGATTCGAGATAAGTGACCCAAGAACCTTGTATTTACTAGGACAGAGCACTGCTTCTTTGCCCTTACTACTATAACTTGGCCTACTCGTGTTGCGGCTAGCGCCAAACGACCGCTCCGATCCTCGTGCGTCAAAGCACAGCTGTGACGTTTAGACTATAATGGATGTGTTGTGAAATGTGTTAGTGGCAGGTTTGTGCGCGCGCGCATGTGTGTGTGTGTGTGTGTGTGTGTGTGTGTGTGTGTGTGTGTGTGTGTGTGTGTGTGTGTGTGTGTACGTGTGTCTCTGTGTGTTTGTGTGTGTGTGTGTGTGTGTGTGTGTGTGTGTGTGTGTGTGTGTGTGTGTGTCTGTCTGAAAGAGAGAGAGAGAGAGAGAGAGAGAGAGAGAGAGAGAGAGAGAGGGAGAGAGAGAGAAAGAGAGTGAAAACTTGAAAACTTTTTTTTGAAAACTTAAGCTTTATTTTCCAAGGATATAGATTTTAGGCAACGCCTATTCTTCCAATCTGTCCTTAATACATATATACTTAACACAAAAGACAAACATGGCAAGGCATACTATTACGTATACAGAGCTG
>CM065683.1:73255334-73257834 GCA_017654935.2 Phymorhynchus buccinoides
AGAGACAAAAACACAGAGAGACATAGATAGACACAGACAGTAAACAAAGTCTGGTTGAGGAGAGAGAGACAGTGACAGAGAGACAAAGTTTAAAGCCTGGAGAGAGACAGAAGGAACGAGAGAGAGAGAGAGAGAGAGAGAGAGAGAGAGAGAGAGAGAGAGAGAGAGAGAGAGAGAGAGAGAGAGAGAGAGAGCAGATACAGACAGAGACAAAGTCTGGACAGAGACAGAGAGACACAGACAGAGACAAAGTCTGGTTGACACACACACACAGAGAATACGAATACGAATACGAAGACGAATGTTTAATGAGGGTAAACGGATAAGCTCAAGCTTCTTTACACCATGCCCTCGAGGGGAAAAAGAAAAGCCAAATAACAAGAAAAGGAAAACAAAAAGAAAGTATAAATGTATAAAAAGAATAGAAAATAACAACAGGCATGTTCACAGTAAATTGAAGAACAAGAGAAAAAATTCAAGCTCAAATGAACAGCTCGTTCACGTACTCGCACACACACACAAACATACAGCATATCCTATGCCAAACATGCATACAGAGTCTCTCGTGGTGTTGGCGAACACACAGGTGCAAATACGCTCATGATCCAATGATACAATGCAATACACTAATAAGCCTACATTATAGAGAAACAATATATTTACGTAAAGTCATTATTATTTTTAAACAAACAGCGAATATTTCAAGGAAATTAATAACCTAAAACGTATCTAAGAGGTGTTTGTGATATGTTCTTTTAAAGGACATGGGTGCTCCTGAGTAATTTCAAAAATCCTGCAAGGGATTGAAGGAGCAGCTCACACACACACACACACACACACACACACACACACACACACACACACACACATTTACTGCTTTTTCCATCCCTCGAGACTAGTACAAGTGCTACATTCCTTTGAATATATAGCAAATGCTTATATAGCCCCTTTTTATAGTACAAGTTTGTGTGTCTGTAAGACAATCGTTGCTTCTCAAATTCTCATAATCCAGCGACGCCGGCTCTAGGCAATTTAAAAATCCTGCAATTCAGGGCATCCTGAAAGAAGGAGCATCCATGAAAGGATGAGACACTTACTAGGTTTTTATTGCTATTTTCTAAATTATTCCATAGTTTGCTACCGGAGTATGTAAGGTAGGTCATAAACAGTTTGTTCTGGGGCGAGGAATGTAAATTATACTTTTGTTACGAATGTTAGTAATAGGAAATTGTTTGCATAGATAGGCCGGTGTCAGTTTATTCACAATTTTTACATGAAAATAGCTTTGTTGAGGTAAAACTTATAGTCTAATGGAAGAATGCCTATTTCTTTGTAATCGCTATTTTGAAGTGAAGAAGGCTTAAGAAGAATTTTGTTTAGAGCACGTTTGTAGTCTTTTCAGTGGCTTTAAGCAGTTTTCGCTAGCAAGATCCCAACATGTAGAAGCCTAATCTATTTCAGGCTGAATGTATGCATTAAAAAAGAGTTTTCGAGTATGGATGTCAAGGAAGTACTTTATTATGTTTAGTTGGAATTCTTTCTTCGCTATTTATTTTTGACAGATAGCAGAAATGTGCTTGGACCATGATACCTTATTGTCGATAGTTACACCTAGTAATTTACAGGAATCTACTTCTTCCAGAAGATTATCATAAATTTTGAGTTTGGGTAGGGTATCTTTTAAGTTTTGGCGTTTTTGTCGAGTAGTTATTAACATGAATTTAGATTTACTTGGATGAATTGCCATATTATTATTTTCTGTCCATGCTGTAAGATTATCTATGTCATTTTGAAGGAAGGAACAGACCTTATTTGGATTTGTATCGTTAGTATGAAGGGTTGTGTCGTCTGCAAAGAGTTCACATTGAGATTTTAAGTGAAGGGGTAAATCATTAATGAGTCGTTCTATTCAAAGGTATGCCACATAAGGGTAGAAAATTGAAACATGTGTATAAATCAAACTATAGATAATAATAATTTCAATTAACATTTCCTACATTCACAAGACTGTGGGCAACCTGTATGGTTAAAAACAAGTTCATACGTGTAATATTTATTATTTTAGAGATTGAATTGTGAAAAATCAAGGTGATTTATGGCTGTCATTTTGTGACATGCAGTACGGGGGTGTTGAAATTAATAGAACAGGGAAATCATGTGCTGAAATAAAACAATGGAAGCTGTCAAAATCCGGTGTATAGTTTGTGTGTCTATGTCTACACGCTTGCATTCTTCTATAAAGTCGTTTGGTTTGGTAAATAACGGACGAATTACAAACGTTACTCGATGGTATCGCACGGCGTTAGATCTGTTCTTCAAACGCGTTACTGGGTTATGCCTTTCTATGAGTTAATACAAACACCAAACTGAACTGAAATGTATATACGATGTCTGATTTAATCATCTTACCTTGTTTTAATGGATAAAATCAACTATTTTGCTTTGCAAGGAGAGATCTTATGCAGAGAGCTGACGTGGCGTTAGTTTTTGTAATGCCTAA
>CM065683.1:73260334-73263608 GCA_017654935.2 Phymorhynchus buccinoides
GAGAGAGAGAGAGAGAGAGAGAGAGAGAGAGAGAGAGAGAGAGAGAGAGAGAGCATTCAGACCACCCTTTTCATTAACAAGCGCGAAATCGCAATAGTTTGTGGCATGCGGTCTATTTTTACCACTCCAACCATGAGTCACCTCCCCTGGCTTTTCAATAATTTTAATCTGTAAACCAGAATGTTATCTCTGCACCATTTCGTAACTTTTTATATCTTTTGGAAAACATTTAAAACTATGTATCCTACTTATACTCATCAAAAGAAGCACCGCATACTCGTCGTGTCTGTTGTAGTGTCTGTATTACGTATGTTTATTGTTTGTGGCTCAAGCCACAAACCTATAACTCACTTTGTCGTTCGGTCGGTCTGTCGGTCTGTCGGTCCAAAATTGTCGCACATTTTGACAAAATTGTCGCACTTCAAATCGAGGCTACACTTCTGGCCGCTCTTTAAAATGATGTATTTTAAAAGCGTACAAAATAATAAACATACGTAATAATAAACACACCTGCATGAATACAAATGTCCTATATGTGCCCTCCCAGGCCGAGAGGACGGAGAATTCCCCCCCCCCCCAAAAAAAAAAAAAAAAAAAAAAATTAAATAAGAAAAAAAAGCAGGGGGGAGAGGGGGGGTGTAGGTTTAGTGGGAAACAGAGCGGCAGCCTGACCACCGACCACCTTTACAGGGCATGTTACGCCTGTGTGATTTGCTTCTTTTGTTGTTGTTGTGTAAAGCGCGATGAGCCTAGTACGGGGTATCACGCTATAAAAATACCCATTATTATTAATATTATTATTATTATTATCATTATTATTATTATTAATTATACTGTAATTAGTTACAACTAAAATCCGTTTTCAAGTAGAAGGTCAGGTTTGCAGCAAATCAACTCACGATGAAAATACCCATTATTATTATTATTATTATTATTAATTATACTGTAATTAGTTACAACTAAAATCCGTTTTTTCTCTTTTCAGGTTTGCAGCAAATCAACTCGCTATGAAAATACCCATTATTATTATATTTTTTTAATTTTTATTATTATTATTATTATTATTATTATTATTATTATTATTATTATTATTAATTATACTGTAATTAGTTACAACTAAAATCCGTTTTCAAGTATAAGTTTTTGCAGCACATCAACTCACTATGAAAATACCCATTATTATTATTATTATTATTATTATTATTATTATTATTAATTATACTGTAATTAGTTACAACTAAAATCCGTTTTCAAGTATAAGGTCAGGTTTGCAGCAAATCAACTCATTTGTTAGCTTTTGGTCTATGACTTTAGCGGTAAGGGGTAAGGCCTACTTTATCGGGGGTCATAAACTTTATGATAAAGATATATCTATCCCTTTAAATTATCACAAATTAAGCCTGAAAGTCAAATACAGACTAAAAAACATACAAAATATTTGATAAGGTTGAAAATTATATTAGTCACCACAACATAAAAATTGAATGAAAAAGTACCTGCTAGTGTTACTAAAAATAGCATATATCACTTTTCCCCCTATCGTGAATAAAAAAAAGTTTTCTGATTGTTTTGAATTTTGGTACACACGTAAATGGTTCTCATGTCTGGATAATATTGTCATAGAAAATAAGGCATATGTTGCAAATTTCACGTTTTATGACAATGCATATATACGCAAAATTTATTAAAATAAAAATACAATAATTATGTCATAAAATACAAAAAAAGCAATCAATTATTTTCAAAACAGCCGCAAACACTTCCAGGTAATTAGGTTTTACAACTGTGCACACAATTTTAAGAAAATATCTTTTATAGCTTTTCAATTATCTGGTTAAACTGGCGAAAAAATACTCAATTTTTGCTAACTTTTTTTTACGCAAACGGTTTTGGTGTAAATTTCTCCTTCCTCAATGCAAAATGGCATAAACTCCACGATAGAAAGAATAGCATATGGAATATCAAAAGAATATATGAAATTATAAGCATTTTAGTACCAAAACAAATCAATATAACATCAAAAAGGAAAAAAACGTTATTTTTGCTGTATTTTCGGTAGGTCTACCCCTAAATGAATTCCTCAACTCCTGGGGTTTAGCTTGTTCAAATTTTCATGATTATGTGTGCTGGAGATGTTTATCTTTCATGCAGTATAGTTTTTTTACTTAAAAAACGCAATTTCATTTTTCACTTGTTATGTCACAAAAGCGGTATACCTTTGAATAGAACGTCTCTAATATAAATTGAGAATAAGATAGGCCTTAAAACAGATCCTTGGGGGACTCCATATTTGATAGGCAAAGAGGGCGACATTATAAAATGTTGGGAAACAGTCTGTGTTCTATTGTGAAGGAAGGATGCTATCATGTTAACGGAGTTGGAATGTAGGCCATACATAGTAAGTTTTCTTAAAAGAAGGGTGTGATCAATCGTGTCAAAGGCTTTGGCGAAATCGAGAGAGAGAGAATATACGAATACGACTACGAACTTTTTTAATGAGGGAAATTGGATAAGCTGAGACAGCTTTTTTACACCATGCCCTCAGGCAAAACATGAGAGTGACAAAAATAATAAATAACAAAATTCAAAAACATATTTAAAAAAAAAAAAAATGGCATCAAATACATTTCATTATTTACATTAAAAAATTAAAGAATAATTTAATAATCTCTCTCTCTCTCTCTCTCTCTCTCTCTCTCTCTCTCTCTCTCTCTCTCTCTCTCTCTCTCTCTCGAGCGCGCGCATTCGGCACGCACGCACACGCACACGCACACACACACACACACACACACACACACACACATGCACACACGTGCACACACACACACACACACACACACACACACACACACACACACACACACACACACACACACACACACACACTCCCCCCCCCCCCCCCCATATTCATCACCCCCCCCCCCCTCAAATGCGCACACATACACGCTTACACCCATATACACGAGCACACCCGTACACACATGTCATGCATAGCATGTAGATTGCTGCTCCATGGGCATTACTTCATAATTACAATAATCATGGATGCAAAATTAATAAGGAAATGCAAAATTGTATATATGAATATCTAGTATTAGTAAAAACATAAACACAAATATGCCTACAGGAATTATAGTTGATCAATCAAATATTTATGATACGCCCTTCTAAAGGATAATAAGCTGGGATTCGTTTTTAGATGGACAGGCATATCATTCCATAGCTTGGCACCTGAATAAATAAGAGATGTCGTGAATAAGTTTGTTCTTGGTTT
>CM065683.1:73279108-73299108 GCA_017654935.2 Phymorhynchus buccinoides
TGCTTGAATCTGTGTTTAGAAAGTGTTTAATTTTGCATAGAAGATAGCATAGAAGATATATTTTTGGGGAAATTGTTTTACAAAGAGCTTGTACATGGTTAGACCAAGATACATTATTATCAATTAAGACCCCTCGTACTTTGTGTGAGTTAACTTCTTCAATATCGTTACCATTTATATGCAAGGGGAGAGAACAGGAAAAACGTCGTTTTTGCCTAGTGGTCACAAGCATGAATTTAGTTTTGTTAGGGTTTAGACTCATGTGGTTTAGTTGAGACCATTCTGTTAACTGATTGATACTTTCTTGCAATACATGAACTGTTTTCTACTTTGGAGTTGCTTGTATGGAGAGTATCATCCGCGAACATGTCACAGAGGGTTTGAAAATTGAGAGGCAAATCATTAATATAAATTGAAAAGAGGATCGGGCCAAGGATTGACCCTTGAGGAATTCCTTTTTCCTCCAGAATTAATGAGATTTGTTTACAACCCAAAAACCTTCCTTTCAGAATGTGGTGTTTTCACTCATGAAATACTTAATGGGAAGCACCTAAAACATTACCAATATTACAAAAAAGGTTCAACAGATGCAATTAGTGAATTACTGCTTGAACATGAAGCAGGTTGTTTACTACGTGATACATTTGATACACTTATCTTCCTCAAAAGTGTGTCATAGTTGTTAATTTAGTTGTGGATCCCTCATCAGTGACAAAAATCGCATGAAAAAAACACACAAAAAACAATTGGGTGGCGCGCCTCTGGCTGCGACGCGCTCTCCAGGTGGGAGCAACCCGAATTTCACAGAGACGCCTCTGTGACTATAAAGTACATAATACCAATAATAATAATAATAATAATTAAATATCCACAGGTTTTTTTCTTCATCATTTGTAATTTTCCCGTTGATTTACATTTGTTCACACAGTTTTACTTTCAGCACTAGGGATGGTGTCTATGATAACGAAATGGGACGCTTCTAAGTCTGTTGAAACAGTTCCGCCCTCAATGGTCCTGTCCGGAGTTGCTCAAATATCGATATTGAGAGGGTGAAGTTAACCACCGACCGACTTCTTAGACGAACTTAGAGCTAATACATAGAATCCACTGTTTCCTCTGTACAGTACACGTATTCATGTTGTAACCTCCCTCTCCCTTTCCCCCGTGGTTTTCGTTTTTCCTCTTTCTGACTTGGCAGTGTGAGCATGAGGGATGGGAGGAGTCAAACCCTTCCTTGGCCCAGCCTGGAGTGCCGTAACTATTGATTGAATCTGTAAGCTATTTAGTCCTCTTCTAGCAGCCTGGAGTGCCGTAACTATTGATTGAATCTGTAAGCTATTTAGTCCTCTTCTAGCAGCCTGGAGTGCCGTAACTATTGATTGGATATGTAAGCTATTTAGTCCTCTTCTAGCAGCCTGGAGTGCCGTAACTATTGATTGGATATGTAAGCTATTTAGTCCTCTTCTAACAGCCTGGAGTGCCGTAACTATTGATTGGATATGTAAGCTATTTAGTCCTCTTCTAGCAGCCTTGGCCCAGCCAGGAGTGCCGTAACTATTGATTGGATATGTAAGCTATTTAGTCCTCTTTTAGCAGCCTGGAGTGCCGTAACTATTGATTGGATATGTAAGCTATTTAGTCCTCTTCTAGCAGCCTGGAGTGCCGTAACTATTGATTGGATATGTAAGCTATTTAGTCCTCTGCTAACAGCCTGGAGTGCCGTAACTATTGATTGGATATGTAAGCTATTTAGTCCTCTTCTAGCAGCCTGGAATGCCGTAACTATTGATTGGATATGTAAGCTATTTAGTCCTCTTCTAGCAGCTTGGAGTGCCGTAACTATTGATTGGATATGTAAGCTATTTAGTCCTCTGCTAACAGCCTGGAGTGCCGTAACTATTGATTGGATATGTAAGCTATTTAGTCCTCTTCTAGCAGCCTGGAGTGCCGTAACTATTGATTGGATATGTAAGCTATTTAGTCCTCTTCTAGCAGCCTGGAGTGCCGTAACTATTGATTGGATATGTAAGCTATTTAGTCCTCTTCTAGCAGCCTGGAGTGCCGTAACTATTGATTGGATATGTAAGCTATTTAGTCCTCTTCTAGCAGCCTGGAGTGCCGTAACTATTGATTGTATATGTAAGCTATTTAGCCAGCCTGGAGTGCCGTAACTATTGATTGGATATGTAAGCTATTTAGTCCTCTTCTAGCAGCCTGGAGTGCCGTAACTATTGATTGGATATGTAAGCTATTTAGTCCTCTTCTAGCAGCCTGGAGTGCCGTAACTATTGATTGGATATGTAAGCTATTTAGTCCTCTGCTAACAGCCTGGAGTGCCGTAACTATTGATTGAATATGTAAGCTATTTAGTCCTCTTCTAGCAGCCTGGAGTGCCGTAACTATTGATTGGATATGTAAGCTATTTAGTCCTCTTATAGCAGCTTGGAGTGCCGTAACTATTGATTGAATATGTAAGCTATTTAGTCCTCTTCTAGCAGCCTTGGCCCAGCCTGGAGTGCCGTAACTATTGATTGGATATGTAAGCTATTTAGTCCTCTTCTAGCAGCCTGGAGTGCCGTAACTATTGATTGAATATGTAAGCTATTTAGTCCTCTTCTAGCAGCCTGGAGTGCCGTAACTATTGATTGGATATGTAAGCTATTTAGTCCTCTGCTAACAGCCTGGAGTGCCGTAACTATTGATTGGATATGTAAGCTATTTAGTCCTCTTCTAACAGCCTGGAGTGCCGTAACTATTGATTGGATATGTAAGCTATTTAGTCCTCTTCTAGCAGCCTGGAGTGCCGTAACTATTGATTGGATATGTAAGCTATTTAGTCCTCTTCTAGCAGCCTTGGAGTGCCGTAACTATTGATTGGATATGTAAGCTATTTAGTCCTCTTTAGCAGCCTGGAGTGCCGTAACTATTGATTGGATATGTAAGCTATTTAGTCCTCTGCTAGCAGCCTGGAGTGCCGTAACTATTGATTGGATATGTAAGCTATTTAGTCCTCTTCTAGCAGCCTGGAGTGCCGTAACTATTGATTGGATATGTAAGCTATTTAGTCCTCTTCTAGCAGCCTGGAGTGCCGTAACTATTGATTGGATATGTAAGCTATTTAGTCCTCTTCTAGCCTTGGCCCAGCCTGGAGTGCCGTAACTATTGATTGGATATGTAAGCTATTTAGTCCTCTTCTAGCAGCCTGGAGTGCCGTAACTATTGATTGGATATGTAAGCTATTTAGTCCTCTTCTAACAGCCTGGAGTGCCGTAACTATTGATTGGATATGTAAGCTATTTAGTCCTCTTCTAGCAGCCTTGGCCCAGCCAGGAGTGCCGTAACTATTGATTGGATATGTAAGCTATTTAGTCCTCTTCTAACAGCCTGGAGTGCCGTAACTATTGATTGGATATGTAAGCTATTTAGTCCTCTGCTAACAGCCTGGAGTGCCGTAACTATTGATTGGATATGTAAGCTATTTAGTCCTCTTCTAGCAGCCTGGAGTGCCGTAACTATTGATTGGATATGTAAGCTATTTAGTCCTCTTTTAGCAGCCTGGAGTGCCGATATGTAAGCTATTTAGTCCTCTTCTAACAGCCTGGAGTGCCGTAACTATTGATTGGATATGTAAGCTATTTAGTCCTCTTCTAGCAGCCTGGAGTGCCGTAACTATTGATTGGATATGTAAGCTATTTAGTCCTCTTCTAGCAGCCTGGAGTGCCGTAACTATTGATTGGATATGTAAGCTATTTAGTCCTATTAGCAGCCTGGAGTGCCGTAACTATTGATTGGATATGTAAGCTATTTAGTCCTCTTCTAGCAGCCTGGAGTGCCGTAACTATTGATTGGATATGTAAGCTATTTAGTCCTCTTCTAGCAGCCCAGGAGTGCCGTAACTATTGATTGGATATGTAAGCTATTTAGTCCTCTTCTAGCAGCCTGGAGTGCCGTAACTATTGATTGGATATGTAAGCTATTTAGTCCTCTTCTAGCAGCCTGGAGTGCCGTAACTATTGATTGGATATGTAAGCTATTTAGTCCTCTGCTAACAGCCAGGAGTGCCGTAACTATTGATTGGATATGTAAGCTATTTAGTCCTCTTCTAGCAGTGGAGTGCCGTAACTATTGATTGGATATGTAAGCTATTTAGTCCTCTTCTAGCAGCCTTGGAGTGCCGTAACTATTGATTGGATATGTAAGCTATTTAGTCCTCTTCTAGCAGCCTGGAGTGCCGTAACTATTGATTGGATATGTAAGCTATTTAGTCCTCTGCTAACAGCCTGGAGTGCCGTAACTATTGATTGGATATGTAAGCTATTTAGTCCTCTTCTAGCAGCCTGGAGTGCCGTAACTATTGATTGGATATGTAAGCTATTTAGTCCTCTTTTAGCAGCCTGGAGTGCCGTAACTATTGATTGGATATGTAAGCTATTTAGTCCTCTTCTAACAGCCTGGAGTGCCGTAACTATTGATTGGATATGTAAGCTATTTAGTCCTCTTCTAGCAGCCTGGAGTGCCGTAACTATTGATTGGATATGTAAGCTATTTAGTCCTCTTCTAGCAGCCTGGAGTGCCGTAACTATTGATTGGATATGTAAGCTATTTAGTCCTCTTCTAGCAGCCTGGAGTGCCGTAACTATTGATTGGATATGTAAGCTATTTAGTCCTCTTCTAACAGCCAGGAGTGCCGTAACTATTGATTGGATATGTAAGCTATTTAGTCCTCTTCTAGCAGCCTTGGCCCAGCCAGGAGTGCCGTAACTATTGATTGGATATGCAAGCTATTTAGTCCTCTTCTAGCAGCCAGGAGTGCCGTAACTATTGATTGGATATGTAAGCTATTTAGTCCTCTTCTAGCAGCCTTGGAGTGCCGTAACTATTGATTGGATATGTAAGCTATTTAGTCCTCTTCTAACAGCCTGGAGTGCCGTAACTATTGATTGGATATGTAAGCTATTTAGTCCTCTTCTAGCAGCCTGGAGTGCCGTAACTATTGATTGGATATGTAAGCTATTTAGTCCTCTTCTAACAGCCTGGAGTGCCGTAACTATTGATTGGATATGTAAGCTATTTAGTCCTCTTCTAGCAGCCTTGGCCCAGCCAGGAGTGCCGTAACTATTGATTGGATATGTAAGCTATTTAGTCCTCTTTTAGCAGCCTGGAGTGCCGTAACTATTGATTGGATATGTAAGCTATTTAGTCCTCTTCTAGCAGCCTGGAGTGCCGTAACTATTGATTGGATATGTAAGCTATTTAGTCCTCTTCTAGCAGCCTGGAGTGCCGTAACTATTGATTGAATATGTAAGCTATTTAGTCCTCTTCTAGCAGCCTGGAGTGCCGTAACTATTGATTGGATATGTAAGCTATTTAGTCCTCTTTTAGCAGCCTGGAGTGCCGTAACTATTGATTGGATATGTAAGCTATTTAGTCCTCTTCTAACAGCCTGGAGTGCCGTAACTATTGATTGGATATGTAAGCTATTTAGTCCTCTTCTAGCAGCCTGGAGTGCCGTAACTATTGATTGGATATGTAAGCTATTTAGTCCTCTTCTAGCAGCCTGGAGTGCCGTAACTATTGATTGGATATGTAAGCTATTTAGTCCTCTTTTAGCAGCCTGGAGTGCCGTAACTATTGATTGGATATGTAAGCTATTTAGTCCTCTTCTAGCAGCCTGGAGTGCCGTAACTATTGATTGGATATGTAAGCTATTTAGTCCTCTTCTAGCAGCCTTGGCCCAGCCAGGAGTGCCGTAACTATTGATTGGATATGCAAGCTATTTAGTCCTCTTCTAGCAGCCAGGAGTGCCGTAACTATTGATTGGATATGTAAGCTATTTAGTCCTCTTCTAGCAGCTTGGAGTGCCGTAACTATTGATTGGATATGTAAGCTATTTAGTCCTCTTCTAACAGCCTGGAGTGCCGTAACTATTGATTGGATATGTAAGCTATTTAGTCCTCTTCTAGCAGCCTGGAGTGCCGTAACTATTGATTGGATATGTAAGCTATTTAGTCCTCTTCTAACAGCCTGGAGTGCCGTAACTATTGATTGGATATATAAGCTATTTAGTCCTCTTCTAGCAGCCTTGGCCCAGCCAGGAGTGCCGTAACTATTGATTGGATATGTAAGCTATTTAGTCCTCTTTTAGCAGCCTGGAGTGCCATAACTATTGATTGGATATGTAAGCTATTTAGTCCTCTTTTAGCAGCCTGGAGTGCCGTAACTATTGATTGGATATGTAAGCTATTTAGTCCTCTGCTAACAGCCTGGAGTGCCGTAACTATTGATTGAATATGTAAGCTATTTAGTCCTCTTCTAGCAGCTTGGAGTGCCGTAACTATTGATTGGATATGTAAGCTATTTAGTCCTCTTCTAACAGCCTGGAGTGCCGTAACTATTGATTGGATATGTAAGCTATTTAGTCCTCTTCTAGCAGCCTTGGCCCAGCCAGGAGTGCCGTAACTATTGATTGGATATGTAAGCTATTTAGTCCTCTTCTAGCAGCATGGAGTACCGTAACTATTGATTGGATATGTAAGCTATTTAGTCCTCTTCTAGCAGCCTGGAGTGCCGTAACTATTGATTGGATATGTAAGCTATTTAGTCCTCTTCTAGCAGCCAGGAGTGCCGTAACTATTGATTGGATATGTAAGCTATTTAGTCCTCTGCTAGCAGCCAGGAGTGCCGTAACTATTGATTGGATATGTAAGCTATTTAGTCCTCTTTTAGCAGCCTGGAGTGCCGTAACTATTGATTGGATATGTAAGCTATTTAGTCCTCTGCTAACAGCCTGGAGTGCCGTAACTATTGATTGGATATGTAAGCTATTTAGTCCTCTTCTAGCAGCATGGAGTACTGTAACTATTGATTGGATATGTAAGCTATTTAGTCCTCTTCTAGCAGCCTGGAGTGCCGTAACTATTGATTGAAATGTAAGCTATTTAGTCCTCTTATAGCAGCCTTGGCCCAGCCAGGAGTGCCGTAACTATTGATTGGATATGTAAGCTATTTAGTCCTCTTCTAGCAGCTTGGAGTGCCGTAACTATTGATTGGATATGTAAGCTATTTAGTCCTCTTTTAGCAGCCTGGAGTGCCGTAACTATTGATTGGATATGTAAGCTATTTAGTCCTCTTATAGCAGCCTTGGCCCAGCCAGGAGTGCCGTAACTATTGATTGGATATGTAAGCTATTTAGTCCTCTTCTAGCAGCTTGGAGTGCCGTAACTATTGATTGGATATGTAAGCTATTTAGTCCTCTGCTAACAGCCTGGGTTGGCTTCGTATCAACCACTGACTCCTAACCCTAACCCTAACCTAGTGCCATAACTACTGATTGGATACTACTGCTATTTAGTCCTCTTCTAATAGCCTGGGTTGGCTTCCTATCAACCACTGACTCCTAACCCTAACCCTAGTGCCTTAACTACTGATTGGATACTACTGCTATTTAGTCCTCTTCTAACAGCCTGGGTTGGCTTCCTATCAACCACTGACTCCTAACCCTAACCCTAGTGCCTTAACTACTGATTGGATACTACTGCTATTTAGTCCTCTTCTAACAGCCTGGGTTGGTTTCTATCAACCACTGACTCCTAACCCTAACCCTAACCTAGTGCCATAACTACTGATTGGATACTTTTGCTATTTAGTCCTCTTCTAATAGCCTGGGTTGGCTTTCTATCAACCACTGACTCCTAACCCTAACCCTAGTGCCATAACTACTGATTGGATACTTCTGCTATTTAGTCCTCTTCTAACAGCCTGGGTTGGCTTCCTATCAACCACTGACTCCTAACCCTAACCCTAACCTAGTGCCATAACTACTGATTGGATACTACTGCTATTTAGTCCTCTTCTAGCAGCCTAGGTTGGCTTCCTATCAACCACTGACCCCCCCCCCCCCCCCCCCCCCCGCCCTCCTTTGCCACCTTTTCGGCCCTCAACTATTGTGTGCCATTTTCTATCTTTTACTAGTCAACTTTAAGAACACTGACACACACACACACAGACACAACCTACAGGCACCGGCTATCACCAAAGAGGGTTCAAAGATTGTATACATATTTTAAACCCTCTTTGTATACAGTCTTTGCTATCATGCAGTATGACAACAACAACATCAACATACAGTATTTATTTATACAGCGCTAAACTCTGGATATAAATCGAAGCGCATACACACACGTTAAACGTTCATAACGCATTCAAACAAACACGCTATTCAAAGACGAACAAGAAAATAACACACACGTTTGACATAAATAGAATACAACAGAAATAGACCTAAAGGCAAGAGCGAGAGGAGAGAGAGAGAGAGAGAGAGAGAGAGAGAGAGAGAGAGAGAGAGAGAGAGAGAGAGAGAGAGAGAGAGATTCAATGACGGGGGAACAGGTGAGTTTGAGGTTTGATTTGAGAGCAGAGAGGGTCGGTCGCTGACGGAGGGGGAGATGAAGTTTGTTCCAAGAGGTTGGTCCTAAAACAGCAAAAGAGCGCCGACCAACAGTCCATTTACGCATTGGACTGTAGAGGGGAAGTATTGTTTTTTGATTTTGATCTTGTTTTTTTTAATTCTCCTTTGGTGCCTGCTTTTTGCTCCTTTTGCTGTTTGCTGTTTAATTGTTTGTCTATGTTGATAAAGGCGCATTCGCCGAAATATCCAGTAGTTTTCTTTTGTCTCTTGTGAATAAAATAACGTCACTTTACACTTGTCGTGTAGTTGTTTGTTTGTTGTAAGTTGAAAGCTTATGCCTAGCGATCTGGAGGGAAAGAGGGTTGGAAACTGAACTTAACCATGGGGCAACCATGGAGTTCTTTTGTCATACCAGTGGGGTTGTAACTCATGCACAGTTTTGGTTTTGCCTTCGGGGTGTCAGTTGGTTTCTTTGTGGGACTCTGAATAAATTAGTACGGTAGGCATACAATCTGAACTATTATGATCGTTGAAAAGATTTGAAGCCTGAGTAATTGAATGTAAGATCTATACATTTTAGCCACTGTTAAATGAATAGATTGTTTAAGGCCCATCGTGTGCCCTTTTGGATTGCGATACCTCAGAGTTCAAAGCGTTGATTGTTGCTGGTGTGTGAGTGTGTGTGCGCGCGCGCGCGCGCGCTGTGTGTGAGTGTGGAGAGATGAGGGTGGGAAGTGAGGATTGTCGCACGCCTCATTGACTCTGGACCATAGTAACGTTGTTGTTCCCTCATGTAGCTATGCTGTATTTCTTTACTAACTCCGGTTTTGCTGGTTTTCTTGCTATCTGCCATCACTCTCCTTGCTGCCATCTGTGGTTTAGCGTTTCCTGTTCTACGTATAACATGGCGTTCCCACCCAAGCCTGCATTATCTGGATACACCGGCTTTGGTTTCCCATCCACTGTGACACAACAACAGACCCCTCTCTTCTTCCTTTGTCATTTGTCTGTGCAACGTGCGCGCGCGCTCGTGTGTGTGTGTGTGTGTGTGTGTGTGTGTGTGTGTGCGTGTGTGTGTGCGTGTGCGTGTGCGTGTGCGTGTGCGTGTGTGCGTACGGCGCGTGCGTGTGCGTGCGTGCGCGTGTGCGTGTGCGTGTGTGTGTTTGTTGATCAAGTAATATTAATGGACAGCAATCGTACTTGCTGGATGTTCAAGCAGATACGATACTATAATTATATTGACAATGCTGTTTGGACTTGATGACTGAAATAGGCATATTATATTTCCAATGATATTCTGTATTGAACCCATCTCTGTTTGGCAGTTTAAAAGTTTTTGTATTTCTAAAACAATGTTTCTGATGTTTTGTTGAACTGAAATAGTAACTGAAGTAGTACGATCACGATGCTTGTTTAAGGTGTTGCATCAAGAATCACCCCGCCAACTGTTTGTACGATCAGTTCAGTAGTTTGGGCAGAGGTGACAAAGGTCTAGGCCTACGCTTCTGTTGAGAGACAGAACACACTAACGGACATCAGGCCTGCCAGATGCAGGATTAGTAATGCCACTAAACATCCGATAAAGACAGAGCACACACACGGACATTAGGCCTGCCAGATGCAGGATTAGTAATGCCACTAAACATCCGATAAAGACAGAGCACACACACGGACATTAGGCCTGCCAGATGCAGGATTAGTAATGCCACTAAACATCCGATAAAGACAGAGCACACACACGGACATTAGGCCTGCCAGATGCAGGATTAGTAATGCCACTAAACATCCGATAAAGACAGAACACACACACGGACATTAGGCCTGCCAGATGCAGGATTAGTAATGCCACTAAACATCCGATAAAGACAGAACACACACACGGACATTAGGCCTGCCAGATGCAGGATTAGTAATGCCACTAAACATCCGATAAAGACAGAGCACACACACGGACATTAGGCCTGCCAGATGCAGGATTAGTAATGCCACTAAACATCCGATAAAGACAGAGCACACACACGGACATTAGGCCTGCCAGGTGCAGGATTAGTAATGCCACTAAACATCCGATAAAGACAGAGCACACACACGGACATTAGGCCTGCCAGATGCAGGATTAGTAATGCCACTAAACATCCGATAAAGACAGAGCACACACACGGACATTAGGCCTGCCAGATGCAGGATTAGTAATGCCACTAAACATCCGATAAAGACAGAGCACACACACGGACATTAGGCCTGCCAGATGCAGGATTAGTAATGCCACTAAACATCCGATAAAGACAGAGCACACACACGGACATTAGGCCTGCCAGATGCAGGATTAGTAATGCCACTAAACATCCGATAAAGACAGAGCACACACACGGACATTAGGCCTGCCAGATGCAGGATTAGTAATGCCACTAAACATCCGATAAAGACAGAGCACACACACGGACATTAGGCCTGCCAGATGCAGGATTAGTAATGCCACTAAACATCCGATAAAGACAGAGCACACACACGGACATTAGGCCTGCCAGATGCAGGATTAGTAATGCCACTAAACATCCGATAAAGACAGAGCACACACACGGACATTAGGCCTGCCAGATGCAGGATTAGTAATGCCACTAAACATCCGATAAAGACAGAGCACACACACACGGACATTAGGCCTGCCAGATGCAGGATTAGTAATGCCACTAAACATCCGATAAAGACAGAGCACACACACGGACATTAGGCCTGCCAGATGCAGGATTAGTAATGCCACTAAACATCCGATAAAGACAGAGCACACACACGGACATTAGGCCTGCCAGATGCAGGATTAGTAATGCCACTAAACATCCGATAAAGACAGAGCACACACACGGACATTAGGCCTGCCAGATGCAGGATTAGTAATGCCACTAAACATCCGATAAAGACAGAGCACACACACGGACATTAGGCCTGCCAGATGCAGGATTAGTAATGCCACTAAACATCCGATAAAGACAGAACACACACACGGACATTAGGCCTGCCAGATGCAGGATTAGTAATGCCACTAAACATCCGATAAAGACAGAGCACACACACGGACATTAGGCCTGCCAGATGCAGGATTAGTAATGCCACTAAACATCCGATAAAGACAGAGCACACACACGGACATTAGGCCTGCCAGATGCAGGATTAGTAATGCCACTAAACATCCGATAAAGACAGAGCACACACACGGACATTAGGCCTGCCAGATGCAGGATTAGTAATGCCACTAAACATCCGATAAAGACAGAACACACACACGGACATTAGGCCTGCCAGATGCAGGATTAGTAATGCCACTAAACATCCGATAAAGACAGAGCACACACACGGACATTAGGCCTGCCAGATGCAGGATTAGTAATGCCACTAAACATCCGATAAAGACAGAGCACACACACGGACATTAGGCCTGCCAGATGCAGGATTAGTAATGCCACTAAACATCCGATAAAGACAGAGCACACACACGGACATCAGGCCTGCCCAGGATTAGTAATGCCACTAAACATCCGATAAAGACAGAGCACACACACACGGACATTAGGCCTGCCAGATGCAGGATTAGTAATGCCACTAAACATCCGATAAAGACAGAACACACACACGGACATTAGGCCTGCCAGATGCAGGATTAGTAATGCCACTAAACATCCGATAAAGACCACACACCGGACATTAGGCCTGCCAGATGCAGGATTAGTAATGCCACTAAACATCCGATAATTAGGAGGGCGGTGATTGACATCAGTTACTCGCCCCCCCCCCCCCCCTCCCTTTTATTTGTAGGTTAGGAGGGCGGAGATTGCAGTTACTCGCCCCCCCCCCCCCCTCCCTTTTATTTGTAGGTTAGGAGGGCGGAGATTGCAGTTACTCGCCCCCCCCCCCCCTCCCTTTTATTTGTAGGTTAGGAGGGCGGAGATTGCAGTTACCCCCCCCCCCCCCTCCCTTTTATTTGTAGGTTAGGAGGGCGGAGATTGCAGTTACTCGCCCCCCCCCCCCCCCCCTCCCTTTTATTTGTAGGTTAGGAGGGCGGA
This sequence comes from Phymorhynchus buccinoides, assembly GCA_017654935.2. Lineage (NCBI taxonomy): Eukaryota > Metazoa > Mollusca > Gastropoda > Neogastropoda > Raphitomidae > Phymorhynchus > Phymorhynchus buccinoides. The sequence continues at coordinate 73,291,574 of CM065683.1, forward strand.
GATTGCAGTTACTCGCCCCCCCCCCCCTCCCTTTTATTTGTAGGTTAGGAGGGCGGAGATTGCAGTTACTCGCCCCCCCCCCCCTCCCTTTTATTTGTAGGTTAGGAGGGCGGTGATTGTTACTCGCCCCCCCCCCCCCTCCCTTTTATTTGTAGGTTAGGAGGGCGGAGATTGCAGTTACTCGCCCCCCCCCCCCCCTCCCTTTTATTTGTAGGTTAGGAGGGCGGAGATTGCAGTTACTCGCCCCCCCCCCCCCCTCCCTTTTATTTGTAGGTTAGGAGGGCGGAGATTGCAGTTACTCGCCCCCCCCCCCCCCCCCTCCCTTTTATTTGTAGGTTAGGAGGGCGGAGATTGCAGTTACTCGCCCCCCCCCCCCCCCCTCCCTTTTTTATTTGTAGGTTAGGAGGGCGGAGATTGCAGTTTCTCGTGCCCCCCCCCCCCCCCCCCCCCCCCTTTTTCCTCCTCAAATGTTTGCATTGAAAATGTTCGCTAAGAAGCAGCATGATGCTTTTTTGGGAAAGGGATAGGGGTAGGATCAGCCTAGGGTTATTGCTATGAAACAGAAAGAATCACGGGTTGTCTAAACTACAACTGAACAGAAAGGGATATGGGTAGGATCAGCCTAGGGTTATTGCTATGAAACAGAAAGAATCACGGGTTGTCTAAACTACAACTGTACAGAAAGGGATATGGGTAGGATCAGCCTAGGGTTATTGTTATGAAACAGAAAGAATCATGAGGGGGGTTGTCTAAACTACAACTGTACAGAAAGGGATAGGGGTAGGATCAGCCTAGGGTTATTGTTATGAAACAGAATCATGAGGGGGGTTGTCTAAACTACAACTGTACAGAAAGGGATAGGGGTAGGATCAGCCTAGGGTTATTGCTATGAAACAGAAAGAATCATGAGGGGGGTTGTCTAAACTACAACTGTACAGAAAGGGATATGGGTACAACTGTACAGAAAGGGATAGGGGTAGGATCAGCCTAGGGTTATTGCTATGAAACAGAATCATGAGGGGGGTTGTCTAAACTACAACTGTACAGAAAGGGATAGGGGTAGGATCAGCCTAGGGTTATTGCTATGAAACAGAAAGAATCACGGGTTGTCTAAACTACAACTGTACAGAAAGGGAGGGATAGGGGTAGGATCAGCCTAGGGTTATTGTTATGAAACAGAAAGAATCACGGGTTGTCTAAACTACAACTGAACAGAAAGGGATAGGGGTAGGATCAGCCTAGGGTTATTGCTATGAAACAGAAAGAATCACGGGTTGTCTAAACTACAACTGTACAGAAAGGGATAGGGGTAGGATCAGCCTAGGGTTATTGCTATGAAACAGAAAGAATCACGGGTTGTCTAAACTACAACTGAACAGAAAGGGATAGGGGTAGGATCAGCCTAGGGTTATTGCTATGAAACAGAATCACGGGTTGTCTAAACTACAACTGTACAGAAAGGGATATGGGTAGGATCAGCCTAGGGCTATTGCTATGAAACAGAAAGAATCATGGGGAGGGTTGTCTAAACTACAACTGAACAGAAAGGGATATGGGTAGGATCAGCCTAGGGTTATTGCTATGAAACAAAAAGAATCACTGGTTGTCTAAACTACAACTGTACAGAAAGGGATAGGGGTAGGATCAGCCTAGGGTTATTGCTATGAAACAGAATCATGAGGAGGGTTGTCTAAACTACAACTGAACAGAAAGGGATATGGGTAGGATCAGCCTAGGGTTATTGCTATGAAACAAAAAGAATCACTGGTTGTCTAAACTACAACTGTACAGAAAGGGATAGGGGTAGGATCAGCCTAGGGTTATTGCTATGAAACAGAATCATGAGGGGGGTTGTCTAGACTACAACTGTACAGAAAGGGATAGGGGTAGGATCAGCCTAGGGTTATTGCTATGAAACAGAAAGAATCACGGGTTGTCTAAACTACAACTGTACAGAAAGGGATATGGGTAGGATCAGCCTAGGGCTATTGCTATGAAACAGAATCACGGGTTGTCTAAGCTACAACTGAAAGGGATAGGGGTAGGATCAGCCTAGGGTTATTGCTATGAAACAGAATCATGAGTGGAGTTGTCTAGACTACAACTGTACAGACAGTTTCTATTACGTTCTTTAGTTTATGTTGATGAATGATGTCCAAACTCATATTAGTACTCAAAAAAGATGAAGTAGTGACTGCTGTACTTTTGAACTTCACCTTGTTTTTTTACCTATTCATATTAGTACTGCTTAAAAAAGAAAGAGAGAGAAAGCCTGTGTTTAAAAGTCAAGGTCAATAATCCATAATCAATACTTTCAACCACACCAACTGCCAACCTGCCAACTTTGAAACACGTAGCTGCAAAAATGCATAAGATATGGCCCCCAAACCAATTTGACACCTCTAAGGTCAGACTGCAAGGTTTATGTCAGAACACCAATAATTAATTATGTTTGGGTGTCTTCTACTCAAGATAAAACACCACCACACAAAATGTTAAGCGATTCTCTCAAGCAAAAATGTGAAAGATATGGCTAAAACACGAATTTATAGACCCTAACCAGTTTCAAGGTCTACCGATGTCCTTGACCTTGATTTTGACCTTGATCCATATTCAGAACTACCAAAAGGCAATGCACATACATACCAAGTTTGAAGTCTGTAAGTCTAATAATGTAGAAGATATGGCCCCTAAACGAAATGTAGGTTTACAAGGTCATACATCAAGGTCAAGATCAGCACAGTCACAATGTTCATATGGGACCATCTGTGTACTATGATACACCACCACACACAATTTGAAACGATTTGAAACGATTCTGTTCAATGGTTCAGGAGTTACAGGGCGAACAGACAGACACACACAGACACAAAGACACACACCGCACTAAGTTTATTATATAGGTATATATTCTATAACCTTTTTGGCGTGGAATACTCTTCTCGTCAGATAAGTAAGTAGGCCAAGACGTTTGAGTCCAGACTAGCTTTATCAGACCAGTGAGTTAGCTTTGTTTACACAAGTGAGGTTCCCTCCTATCCTGTGTCGATATCCTCTATGCACTGCTGATACGGGCAACATGGCTAGCTCATTATCCTGTGTCGATAGCCTCTATGCACTGTTGATACGGCCAACATGACTAGGTCATTATCCTGTGTCGATATCCTCTATGCACTGCTGATACGGGCAACATGGCTAGCTCATTATCTTGTGTCGATAGCCTCTATGCACTGTTGATACGGGCAACATGGCTAGGTCATTATCTTGTGTCGATATCCTCTATGCACTGTTGATACGGGCAACATGGCTAGGTCATTATCCTGTGTCGATATCCTCTATGCACTGTTGATACGGGCAACATGGCTAGGTCATTATCTTGTGTCGATATCCTCTATGCACTGTTGATACGGGCAACATGGCTAGGTCATTATCCTGTGTCGATAGCCTCTATGCACTGTTGATACGGGCAACATGGCTAGGTCATTATCCTGTGTCGATATCCTCTATGCACTGTTGATACGGGCAACATGGCTAGGTCATTATCCTGTGTCGATAGCCTCTATGCACTGTTGATACGGGCAACATGGCTAGGTCATTATCCTGTGTCGATATCCTCTATGCACTGTTGATACGGGCAACATGGCTAGCTCATTATCCTGTGTCGATAGCCTCTATGCACTGTTGATACGGGCAACATGGCTAGCTCATTATCCTGTGTCGATATCCTCTATGCACTGCTGATACGGGCAACATGGCTAGGTCATTATCTTGTGTCGATATCCTCTATGCACTGTTGATACGGGCAACATGGCTAGCTCATTATCCTGTGTCGATAGCCTCTATGCACTGTTGATACGGGCAACATGGCTAGCTCATTATCCTGTGTCGATATCCTCTATGCACTGCTGATACGGCCAACATGGCTAGCTCATTATCCTGTGTCGATATCCTCTATGCACTGCTGATACGGGCAACATGGCTAGCTCATTATCCTGTGTCGATAGCCTCTATGCACTGTTGATACGGGCAACATGGCTAGGTCATTATCCTGTGTCGATATCCTCTATGCACTGTTGATACGGGCAACATGGCTAGCTCATTATCCTGTGTCGATATCCTCTATGCACTGCTGATACGGGCAACATGGCTAGGTCATTATCCTGTGTCGATATCCTCTATGCACTGTTGATACGGGCAACATGGCTTGCTCATTATCCTGTGTCGATATCCTCTATGCACTGCTGATACGGCCAACATGGCTAGGTCATTATCCTGTGTCGATAGCCTCTATGCACTGTTGATACGGGCAACATGGCTAGCTCATTATCCTGTGTCGATATCCTCTATGCACTGCTGATACGGCCAACATGGCTAGGTCATTATCCTGTGTCGATATCCTCTATGCACTGTTGATACGGCCAACATGGCTAGCTCATTATCCTGTGTCGATAGCTTCTATGCACTGCTGATACGGGCAACATGGCTAGGTCATTATCTTGTGTCGATAGCTTCTATGCACTGTTGATACGGGCAACATGGCTAGGTCATTATCCTGTGTCGATAGCCTCTATGCACTGCTGATATGGGCAACATGGCTAGGTCATTATCCTGTGTCTATATCCTCTATGCACTGTTGATACGGCCAACATGGCTAGGTCACTATCCTGTGTCGATAGCCTCTATGCACTGTTGATACGGGCAACCAGCCTTTTTATTATATGATGCGTGTGTAGACCAGAACATAGTACCACCTTGTCTCAAATCGGCAAAAGTTATACCATTGCCTAAAAGTAAAGATGTTTCTGATTTGAACAATTTTAGGCCAATTTCTTTTCTTTCTGTTCTGTCTAAGCCGCTAGAAAAACATATTCATAAACATCTAATGCACTATCTTGAAGGTAATAATCTCTTACAATCCGGCTTTCGACATCACCATTCTTGTCAAACTGCCCTAGTCCATATCTGTGACAGATGGCTTTCAGCAATCAACCAAGGCAAAATGACGGGTTCTGTATTCCTAGACTTTAAGAAAGCGGTTGATCTTGTGAATCATGAAATACTACTTAAAAAGCTGTCACTCTATATACAAGACGAAAATACTGTCTCTTTCTTTGCATCCTATCTTACTAATAGAACACAGTTTGTCCTTAGTAGTGGCATAAATTCGTGCACTGAGGTAATAAAGACTGGTGTACCCCAAGGATCTGTCTTAGGGCCTCTTCTATTCTGCCTATTCATTAATGATCTACCATTATCAATATCAACTGACTCTGTCTCATGTGATCTCTTTGCTGATGACACCTCTCTCCATTCTAGTGCAACTAACCTACCTGCGATTCAAACCTCTCTTCAGTCAGCTTTACATGATGTCTCTGATTGGTGTAGCCAAAACCGTATGGTCCTCCATCCAAACAAAACCAAAAGCATGGTAATTACTTCAAGACAAAAGCATCAGAAAGAATCTCTAGTTTTAAATGTTTATATTAATGACAATGCCATAGATCACGTGAGCACCGAGTCCTAGGAGTGACAATAGACGACGAACTAAAATGGCAATCCCCTATTGAAAAAATAACACATACACTTGCATGCAGCCTATTCCTACTAAAAAAGCTTACACCCTTCATAGATATAGATGCGCGCAAAATGTTTTTTCGTGCCCACTGTCTCTCGCACATTAATTATGCATCTGTAGTCTGGGACTTTGCAGCTAATTGTCACTTATTGAAACTCAATTCTATGCAAAAAGGGCAGCTAAAATAATTCTTACTGATCCTGAACTCAGTACATTAGAAAAACACGCTCAGTTAAACATACTTCCACTGCAATCACAGCTTAGCTACAATAAAGCCATTCTCATGTACAAAGTACACAACGGCTTAGCTCCACAATACCTGAAAAATCTAGTTACACAAGCCTCACAACGGTATGGTTCATGTAATTATATTTTACCACAAACAAGAATTGATAAATTTAAGTCGAGCTTTACCTTCTCAGGTTCTTTCATATGGAACTCCCTTCCATGTGACATTAAACTATGCTCATCTATCGCAGCCTTCAAAACGAGTGTTCGAAAGACACTAACATTCGACCCTCCTTAATCTCATTTCTCCCCCCAGGGTCATATCTCCTGATATGCTAAATGCTTATGACAATGTTAGTATGTATTCAGTTCATTTTATTCTATTTGCTTACTATTCGCATACAATGTGCCTAATATATGTTAGAAATGGTGTCCTCAATTTAATGCAAACTGTTACCTGTTACATACCCTATGATGCATTTATTTGCCCTGTTCTATAATGTATGTTTCCTTTATATACATGCGCGCTAGTGTGTAAGTATGGTTGCATGCTTGTATGCACGCGCGAGTATTAAAGCATTATGCAAGTTTTATAAACCCATATTTCAGCCTATCTATGTTTCATAATATCAACTGTTTTGCTACCTTTGTGTAATAGTATGCCTTGCCATGTTTGTGTTCTGTGTTAGTATTATATGTACCAAGGACAGATTGGAAGAATAGGCGTTGCCTAAAATCTATATCCTTGGAAAATAAAGTTTAAGTTTTCAAGTTTTCAAGTTCTCTCTCTCTCTCTCTCTCTCTCTCTCTCTCTCTCTCTCTCTCTCTCTCTCTCTCTCTCTCTCTCTCTCTCTCTCTCTCTCTCTCTCTCATATCATTGCCACCAAACAAGTCTTTTTCTTAGGTAGGTCTACCACGACAGGAAATCCCCTGCCCCCCTCTGTTAGGCCTAAGTGTGAATGAATCACTCACTGGCATTGGCTTTGTCATCACCTGGGTCTAATCCTCCCCTATCCCTCTCTCTGTCTCTCTCTCTCTCTCTCTCTCTCTCTCTCTCTCTCTCTCTCTCTCTCTCTCTCTCTCTCTCTCTCTCTCTCTCTCTCTCTCTCTAATGTCCCCATCCTTATCCCCCTCTGTGCCTCTTCCCCCCATCCTCCCTCCCTTTTATTCTCATTTCTGCATGTACATATATTATTTAGCTTTCTTGTTTGATTTATTTCATTTTTCCCCAGGGCTGGGTGGAAAAAAGCATGTAACTTGCTTATCTCATGTTCTCTGGTTAAATAAAATTTCGTTTTCGTTTTCGTTTTCGTTTTCTCTCTCTCTCTCTCTCTCTCTCTCTCTCTCTCTCTCTCTCTCTCTCTCTCTCTCTCTCTCTCTCTCCTCTCTCTCTCTCTCTCTCTCTCTCTCTCTCTCTCTCTCTCTCTCTCTCTCTCTCTCTCTCTCTCTCTCTCTCTCTCTCTCTCTCCAACAGGTGTGAAAAAGCGTGGGTCTATTAATTTCAAAACAGGAAATACAACGATGACAAGATAGTAATTGCATTCATCTTATTTTTTTGGATAGTAATAGCATTCGCCATTCAGTCAGCGTTCATTCATGTTCTCTCTCTCTCTCTCACACACACACACACACACACACACACACACACACACACACACACACACACACACACACACACACACACACACACATACACACACACACACACACACACACACACACACACACACAC
>CM065683.1:73301608-73329108 GCA_017654935.2 Phymorhynchus buccinoides
AGAGAGAGAGAGAGAGACAGAGATAGAGATAGAGATAGAGATAGAGAGAGAGAGAGAGGGGGAGGGGGAGGGGAGGATTAGACCCAGGTGATGACAAAGCCAATGCCAGTGAGTGATTCATTCACACTTAGGCCTAACAGAGGGGGGCAGGGGATTTCCTGTCGTGGTAGACCTACCTAAGAAAAAGACTTGTTTGGTGGCAATGATATGAGAGAGAGAGAGAGAGAGAGAGAGAGAGAGAGAGAGAGAGAGAGAGAGTGAGTGTGTGTTTAACGTAATCTTTAGATGTGTAAAGATTTGCACAAACATGAGTTACAGCTCTCCATCAGAAAAAAAAGAGGGAGGGGAGGGCAGGGGATGGTTGGGGTGTGTGTGGTGGGGGGGGGGGGGGGGGGGGGGTGTTCACGAGAAGAATGAATGCTTTTGTTTTTGTTGTGGGTCCGAGATTTACCAAATCGGACCTACAATGGTTGAACCACAGATTAAGAACCTCTCTGGTTAAACTAAGTAGGCTTTCAGTTCGTTTTTCTGTTTTGTCCTTTGCCGATCTATGATCGCAAAGGAGTATGTTTTCGTTCGGGTTTGTTTCCTTTTTTTGTTTGTTTGTTTGTTATTCTTTTATGTCTGTCCCAAGGATCTCCCAAACCGCTTGACCGAATCGCTTCAAATTTTGTGTGTTGGTGTGTCCCCATGAGAAGAAGGCATCTGTGCAAAACTTTTTGCCGCCCTGACCTTGACCTTGAAAACCGAAAATCGTTAAGGGGCCATAACTTCCACACCGTAGGTCCTAGAGTCTTGAAACTTGGCATGGAGGTACTTTCGCTTATGTCTGTTCTGATGATGGCATACCGATGAAGGTCACTGTCAAGGTCAGGGAGATCGGTACGCCTTGAAAGTGGTAGGGTCTAACAATTGGGGTTTTCTGTCCCAGGCATATCTCCTGAACCGTTTGACCGAATCGATGCCAATTTTGTGTGGTGGCGTGTCACCATGAGAGGAAGGCATCCGCGCATAAATGATCGCCGTCGTGACCTTGACCTTGGCGTATGACCTTGAAAACCGAAAATCTCTAAGGGGCTATAACGTCCACACCGCTGGTCTTAGGGACTTCAAACTTGGCATGTGGGTACTTTGGCTTATGGCCGTTCTGATGATTGCATACTGATCAAGGTCAAGGTCAAGGTCAGAGAGATTGGTAGGCCTTGAAAGTGGTAGGGGTATAAAAATTGGGTTTTCAGCCACAAAAGTAAACAACATCATATATTTAAATATAATATAATAACATAACGTTCACCTGTATGATATCGAGGGCGGTTTTTTTTTTTGTAGCCCTCCCCCCTCGGGACTCTGCAGATGAACATCGAACTAAAATCAAAACAATATGCTAAAAATTGTAAGTCTCTGCCTTATAACCACCAACAAACTATAGAGCCAAGCACGGCAAACCTTAAAGTGTTTTCATTGGTCCTGGCAAATGCAAAAGATAAAAACAAGCTACGTGATGAACGCCTCATATCGCGAATATTCGTGTAGTACTTCACTGTCAAAATTTACAACGCCTTTCATTGGTCCTCTCGCTTAACGAAGAGGACAGAGCAAACATACACCCCACTACTACTTTTAAGATGCACCACGGTCACCGATTGCCTGCCGGGGTCCAACATAGCTCATACCCGTCCCAAGATGACTTTTATATATTTTATGAACAACATTTTAACCATAAATATCTTATCCTCCGAACATATTTTAACATAATCCGCATTTTATAACAAGCATTTTTACAAATTTTAACGTGGGCTCCCCACCTATATGGATCACGACATCAACTGGGTAGTCTCCCTTTCTGGTTGCGCTATTGCCGCAAAAATCAAAGTATTAATAATTGAACGAACGTTGTATGAATGACATAATATAATACTAAATAATATTAGGGCCTAAATCCCCATGTTCTGGGAACCTTTTTTATTCTTATTTTACTTCGTCGAGCTGGTCTCCCCTGTGCTGGGGTGGGCCTGCGGTGGGGCTGCTGACGCAGGGATGGCCTGCGTATCGCTCCCCCCGCTTGTCCCGCCCCCCACTGTGTGCTGAGACCCTCCGAAGTCCCTCCCTCCCCTTCCTTTGTTGTTCCCAGAACTTTATGTAAATAAATGTATAAACACAGATCTTCACGGTTTTTAATAAAAATACTATCCGCGATGTATATATTTCCCCTGCTTTTGTTTACAGGGAAGTCACTGGGGAGAGAGTTCTCTCCCCCGGTAGGATATTTTAAACTTTATTAATTTATGGGCCTTGCCCTTTGACTTGAAATTCCAAGCCATAAATTTTTTGTAAATGAGTTAAATAAATATTTGTAAATATAAATTTTAACATAACTATGGGCCATATCAGGCTTTTAATAATAAAATAAAGATATTTCTTGATTTTTAAATCCAGTAGCCCTGGAATTTTAATGTACAGAAATTCGTCGGTTGGGTCAGACATGATATACAAGTTTTTTTAAAAAATACAACATTTTACACACACATAGATTCTTTTATTAAGAATCACGATTCATAATCTATTTTAACACGAATTCGGTTTCCCAATCTTCTCAAAAGAACATTTTAACTTGCGCACACAGAGAATTCCACCCCCTCCTCCCAATTATATGTAATGTTTATGTTCTGTCTCTGTATGTCTTGTAAAATGTCATTTTCTTTATTTTCCACATACCCTACTAATACACATGTCCCATATGTGCCTTCCCGGGTCGAGAGGACGTAAAACACCAAAATTACTACTACAAAAGTAAAAATTTAATATTTCGCGGACCCGGCGAAACCGGTATTCAGCGTTACCGGTACTTGGCGTTACCTGTACTAGGTGTTACCGGTACTAGGCGTTACCGGTACTCAGCGTTGCGCTAGTTTCAATAATAATTGTATTTCATATAGCGCTAAAATCATTACAGTATTATGCTCGATGGGCTTTTGTTGGGGTCACAGAGTTCAGGACAGGCACTTTGTATTGGCAAGGCCTTGTTTGTGTCCTGACAGAGGGTACACCTGCTGTCGTTGACGTGTTGTTGGGGTCACAGTTGACGTGTTGTTGGGGTCACAGAGTTAAGGACGTGTTGTTGGGGTCACAGAGTTAAGGACAGGCACTTTGTATTGGCAAGGCGTTTGGCGTAAATGGACTCAAGCAGTAATATGCTCGCACTCTGCATGCGTGTGTGTATATGTGTGCGTGCGTGCGTGTGTGCGTGTGCGCGCGCTCATGTTTGTGTGTGTGCGCATGCATGTGTGTATGCACATGCATGTGTATGGGTGTGTGTGCGTGCATACGTGCATGAATGTGTGTGTATGTAATTCGCTGGGTGCACAATCTGAAGGATGTACTTGCGTTTACTGCTCACTTCAGCAGCCCAGAGTGTAGGTGTAGCATTGTGTAGTGCAGGCTATATACAATGAACTTGCTCCTAGTGTAGCACGTGGTGCTCTGTCCGTGTAGCATTGTGTAGTGCAGGCTATATACAATGAACTTGCTCATAGTGTAGCACGTGGTGCTCTGTCCGTGTAGCATTGTGTGGTGCAGGCTATATACAATGAACTTGCTCCTAGTGTAGCACGTGGTGCTCTGATCGTGTAGCATTGTGTAGTGCAGGCTATATACAATGAACTTGCTCCTAATGTAGCACGTGGTGCTCTGTCCGTGTAGCATTGTGTAGTGCTGTCCGTGTAGCATTGTGTAGTGCAGGCTATATACAATGAACTTGCTCCTAGTGTAGCACGTGGTGCTCTGTCCGTGTAGCATTGTGTAGTGCAGGCTATATACAATGAACTTGCTCATAATGTAGCACGTGGTGCTCTGTCCGTGTAGCATTGTGTAGTGCTGTCCGTGTAGCATTGTGTAGTGCAGGCTATATACAATGAACTTGCTCCTAGTGTAGCACGTGGTGCTCTGTCCGTGTAGCATTGTGTTGTGCAGGCTATATACAATGAACTTGCTCATATAGCACGTGGTGCTCTGTCCGTGTAGCATTGTGTAGTGCAGGCTATATACAATGAACTTGCTCCTAGTGTAGCACGTGGTGCTCTGATCGTGTAGCATTGTGTGGTGCAGGCTATATACAATGAACTTGCTCCTAGTGTAGCACGTGGTGCTCTGTCCGTGTAGCATTGTGTAGTGCAGGCTATATACAATGAACTTGCTCCTAGTGTAGCACGTGGTGCTCTGATCGTGTAGCATTGTGTGGTGCAGGCTATGTACAATGAACTTGCTCCATAGTGTAGCACGTGGTGCTCTGTCCGTGTAGCATTGTGTAGTGCTGTCCGTGTAGCATTGTGTGGTGCAGGCTATATACAATGAACTTGCTCCTAGTGTAGCACGTGGTGCTCTGTCCGTGTAGCATTGTGTAGTGCAGGCTATATACAATGAACTTGCTCCTAGTGTAGCACGTGGTGCTCTGATCGTGTAGCATTGTGTAGTGCAGGCTATATACAATGAACTTGCTCATAATGTAGCACGTGGTGCTCTGCGTGTAGCATTGTGTAGTGCAGGCTATATACAATGAACTTGCTCATAATGTAGCACGTGGTGCTCTGATCGTGTAGCATTGTGTAGTGCAGGCTATATACAATGAACTTGCTCCTAGTGTAGCACGTGGTGCTCTGATCGTGTAGCATTGTGTAGTGCAGGCTATATACAATGAACTTGCTCCTAGTGTAGTACGTGGTGCTCTGATCGTGTAGCATTGTGTAGTGCAGGCTATATACAATGAACTTGCTCCTAGTGTAGCACGTGGTGCTCTGTCCGTGTAGCATTGTGTAGTGCAGGCTATATACAATGAACTTGCTCATAGTGTAGCACGTGGTGCTCTGATCGTGTAGCATTGTGTAGTGCAGGCTATATACAATGAACTTGCTCCTAGTGTAGCACGTGGTGCTCTGTCCGTGTAGCATTGTGTAGTGCAGGCTATATACAATGAACTTGCTCATAATGTAGCACGTGGTGCTCTGTCCGTGTAGCATTGTGTAGTGCAGGCTATATACAATGAACTTGCTCATAATGTAGCACGTGGTGCTCTGATCGTGTAGCATTGTGTAGTGCAGGCTATATACAATGAACTTGCTCATAATGTAGCACGTGGTGCTCTGATCGTGTAGCATTGTGTAGTGCAGGCTATATACAATGAACTTGCTCATAGTGTAGCACGTGGTGCTCTGATCCGTGTAGCATTGTGTAGTGCAGGCTATATACAATGAACTTGCTCATAATGTAGCACGTGGTGCTCTGATCGTGTAGCATTGTGTAGTGCAGGCTATATGCAATGAACTTGCTCATAATGTAGCACGTGGTGCTCTGATCGTGTAGCATTGTGTAGTGCAGGCTATATACAATGAACTTGCTCCTAGTGTAGCACGTGGTGCTCTGATCGTGTAGCATTGTGTAGTGCAGGCTATGTACAATGAACTTGCTCCTAGTGTAGCACGTGGTGCTCTGATCGTGTAGCATTGTGTAGTGCAGGCTATATGCAATGAACTTGCTCCTAGTGTAGCACGTGGTGCTCTGATCGTGTAGCATTGTGTAGTGCAGGCTATATGCAATGAACTTGCTCCTAGTGTAGCACGTGGTGCTCTGATCGTGTAGCATTGTGTAGTGCAGGCTATATACATTTGAAATCCCTTGTACAAATAATTTAGAATTCCTGTGCAAGGTTAAAGGTTGACCCAGACCAATAAACAGATATACTGGATTAATTAATGCCATGTGATATTTCTCACAAAATGTCCTTTACTGATGTTTAAACAAAATGAGTTTTGAGAACTGTTTCCTAACTTTTGGGCCACTTATCTTTTCATTGCACTGCTTTCCCAGGTGGTGCATTCTAATTTTGACAAAAGACTCTGAACAGCACCTTATAAGTGAAACAACATGATTGGTCATTGGAGTGGAGTGAAACATGTGATTGTCCAAGCCTGAGAAAAGGTGCTTTGTCATGCATGACTCCAGAACAGAAGTTACAATTGCATTGCTCAGTCTACCAATTTTTGGTAAATCACTGGAGATTTTCGACAGTCTTTGAAAATGCTTTTCTGTTTCAAGGCAAACAGACATTACACTTGGTGATGGAAGATGTAAACCTCCCCTGTCTTTCAAGTGGACCAATGAAAACTGAATTGAGCCACTTATAAAATCTTTCTCACTCTCCAACAGAGCATCAGTGCACTCCAGGCAAGAAATCTTTTTCCTGACCATCCGTACTACATACCCAGCAATGTATGAAATTGCAGCTTCTTTATATTCTGATAAAGATTCAATATCAGGCAGTCCTTCCTTTTCATACCATTCTTCAATTTGGCTTCTGTCACTTTCCTGATCTACAAGGTTAGTTTCCTGTCTTCGATCAATGACAACATGTCTTGTATAGTCTTCTATCCTGTCCAGTATTGCTGTGTTGTCTTGTGGAATACAGTTCCCCTTCCCTCCTTCAATCTGGTTCCTCATCAACAACCGTCTGTATGCCGCAGAAAACTGAGATGCTGTAGGGTTGTTGTTAAATCCTCCAGCAGAGCGTATGGCACCAAAGAAGAGCTCAATGTGGTCCTGTGACAGCCGGTATGTTAACAAATATTTCATAGGTGCTGGATCTGACAAGAGGTCTACCACTAGCATTCGCACACTCCTGATGCAAACAATGAATCCAAGAAAGCCAGTCTTTCTCCTTGACGACAGAATGTCCTTGCCACTACTGTCTCTCAGAGACCTGATGTACTGCTCTGCATCAATGAGAAAATCATTCACAAAAGAAAAATTTGCAGCTGTCAGTGGGGCTTTATATCCTTTAGCAAGCGGATTTCGTGAGTTCAATATATCAAATAAACGGTCAAAGACAAGAAGAAACTTTACTGTGGCACTAGCCCCTTCAAACTCAGGTAGATTTAGTTGGTCTTTGCAGAATACAAGTGCATCGGCAACACTTGAACTCAGACTCTGTGCTGCCAAGTTCACTTTCATTTTTTGCTTAGTCCAATTAATGTGAGCAGATCTTAGCTTGTTACCCAACCGCAAACCTTCTTTCTCCTGTAAGGCATGCAATGCTTCCAGGTACCGCCAGCGTATGATTTCACCATCTTTTGTTTTCAGTTCTTTTAAGTCTGCAAGAGTATTTCGTACAAGCTTAATCATATGACAGGGATCCAATACTGCATACACTCTAAGTGACTGATCACAAGGGTGTGGGAATGAGGGTGTTAAAGGCTCAGTGAGACTAGCTCCTAAGGCTTCAAACATGCTGAAATGAGAAGAAGGCCCGTCACATGTCACGGATCGCACTTTGATGCCAACATCATTGAGCTTTTGCAAACAAGTAGTCACAAGATTTGCCTTTTCTTCCCCTGACATACCATCAATCAAAAAATACCCACAAGGTACTTTCCAGGAACGCCCGTTGAACCCCACGACCATCAGTACCAGAGCATTCGCTGCAGGTGGTACAGAGTCATCATCAACACCAGTACCCAAATCCACATAGCCCCTGAATCTTTTGCCATCCCATTCAACATGTTTACGAATGGACATCTCGTCCATAACTAGACCACATATCACCTGTTGCCCATCTCTATGTGCAGCCAGAACTTTGGCTTGCAGAGCCAGAAAAACCTCCTCTGTGAATCCAGGTTCCCCACAGATTGCAGAATACCATTTCCTGATCACTGATGGGTGGGGCAAACCCAAATCAAAGCTTTTTCGCACATATCTGTACGCTTTTGCAGAATAAAAGTTAAGTGTCATAGCAAAGGAGCGCAGTTCAGTTGGATATTCACCCAGGTGTTTCTTTTTACCTTTGCGCAACAATCGTTGTACCAATTCACTGGGAACTTCTGACAATGTTGAATTTAACAAGTCTGCACACTGGCTTGTGACAAGATGCTTGTCTTTTAGAGTTTTCACAACAGTTTTGAGTGACTTAACTGTTTTCCTCAATCTGCAGTTTTTGGTCTGTTCCTTTTTTATTTTTTTTCTTAGTGTCTGACTATCTTCAAAAGCTGAGTCAAGCTGCCTTTTCAGCTTTCGCGGGCTTGTTGTGATATGGTATTGATGTTCCATGTTGATTAAACTTGTTGAACAAGCGGCAACACATGACGGACTGTCGACATTACCACCAGATTTTTCGGATGCAGTTGTAGTTGCTGGCAGGTCTCTTTTTGGTGGAGCACGCCGCTTTTTTTTAGGCTGAAACAAAGTAGGGAGAAACATAATAATAATAATAATAAAATGAATATTTACATAGTGCTTTTTATTGAGCACAAAGCACTTTACAATCAGCATTGAAACACGCACAATACATGCACAACAGACACACACGTAAAACAGACACACAGGCACGCACGAGAGTGAACGCGTTCTTGCACACAGACATTTAATCAAACACACATAAAACACTTTATCACTGAAACGCACACAAACGTACTCAAAGATACACTTGTACAAACACGCGCACAAGCATGCACACACACACTAACACATGCACGCGCACTCACATACACAAGACACTCAAGTGTATTCACACTCACAGACACATGCTCGCACACACTCCTCCCACCCACCCTCTAGCCGAACACAATCTCTCCTGCGCACGCATACACTCATTCACATGCAAGCAGATATACCCACACAGAACACACACAACACACTCACACACCTGCTTGGAAGCACAGCCGTGGGCGCACACACACTCACATTCGCGCACACAATCACAAATTACATACATACACATACACGCATACAAATTACATACATACAAACATACAGACATACATCACACAATCACACACACACATGTATTCTTTTGTACACAAGTCTATTAGTATTATTTTATACACATAAAGTAATAAACAAAAAAGATGTGACAGAAATAAAACAAAATAGGGCTCCTGACAATGTTCAGACTATGCATATTTATGTACAAGATGTCTCAAATTATTTGCCTAAAATCTCAAATCGTGCATGAAATTAACCCTTTAAAATCCTAAGTAGAGTTTGAGATGATGCATTTAAATGATTATTTTTGCATTGTCATTAGTTTTCAGCCTGATGATGTTGTACATATTTCAAACTGCAAGAATTATAAGCTACTTCTAATAAGTTCTACAAGTATAAGCTGGAGTCATAAGCCTAGATCTCAAGTTCTACAATATTATGCAAAAAGCCATACTCATTGAAATGTTATTGCTCATGTGTGCAGTATTTGACTCACCTAAGATATAGTTAAATGGAAGAATTTGTTGTCAGTCTCTGGCATACTTTGTTAAAACAAAAAATGTCATTGTGCTACTAATGACTTTGGGCCACAATTTTTCAGGAATTATTATTTCATCCCTTTACAGCATCAAAGTGCTTACTTTCTCTAAACTTGGTTATGTACAGAGTATATTGCATCAAGCTGTTTTGTACATACAGTATAGTTTACACCATAAGCTGCCCCAAATCATAAATCATTTTAGCATTTTTATTTGTGTCCATTACTGTCCCATTTCTGGCACTCTATTTCAGAGAATAACCCCTGAAACTGTAAACAGCAGGTGAGCATATATATTTCTTGAGAGGAACAAATCAGGAGCCCTGTCTTTCCAACAATTGCCTTAAATTGAACAAATAAAACAGCTTTCTGGTGACATTAATTCCAGATTTAGACACTCTATAGTATAGATTCACACCATGCTTTGTGTGGCAATGTTTGTTGCTAAGCCACTCCATTTAAGAATTTTATTTCCTAAAAGTAGTTAAGCCAGCTACATCACTTGGATGATTGTTACAAAATGGAATTGTATGTGTCCCAACTTTCATCATGTCTGGTAAGCTCGACATCATATTCAGAACATTTGCTGCAACTCAAAACAGAATCAAATCATATTATGTCGACTTTTACTAATAATATATTGTAATGGTGTTCCAGAAAAAAATGGAAAGTTAAAAAAAAGGGGAGAGAGAGAGAGAGAGAGAGAGAGAGAGAGAGAGAGAGAGAGAGAGAGGGTCATTTGATTTGTACAAAAAACATTATTTACCTTTTGCAGATGAGATGGGAGGTCAAAGAGAGTTGGTACTGCATCAGGCTTGAGTCTTGTTGTCTGTCCAGTGCGGTCAAACATTTCTTGCAAGAAATGCTGTGAACATATTCTTGTGTTTTTGTTTGGAAAAAACTTTTCCCTTCGTAAGTTGGCAATCCATCTCTCTCTCCGCTCATGATCTTTGGTGGCACCAGGAAAGCTGTTGACAGAAATAATACTTTTTATTCATTTGAAAACACAGGCCCAAATAAACTAATATTGGTACATAAAATGTTTTATAGGCCCTACAGTGTGTTATCTTTCACAATGTGCTCAGCTATACTTCACTTATCAACACGCCCAATTCCCCCACCTCCACCTTTAAACACACACGCACACACACACACACACGCACACACATGCATACACATACACACACACACACACACATACACACACACAGTGACACACATACACCATTACTAAGTACTACTAGTACTACTAGTACAGTAGTAGGCCTACATTGTGAACAAATATTTTCAACAAGTCCTGATCACCCTCCTTCTCTGCCTTATTTGCTTAAAGTACAGGCTTAAGGTACAGGCTTAGTAACAAATAAAGTGACTAGTGACTGACACTGCAAAACAGAGAGAGAGAGAGAGAGAGAGAGAGAGAGAGAGAGAGAGAGAGAGAGAGAGAGAGAGATGAAGAAACTTTGATATTTTCTTAACCATAGTCTGAAAAGGACCAGAAGTTAATCATTGCCATGCTGGCCATAGTGCAAAACAGAGAGAGATAGTAGCTTGGCTGCCCAAAACTACACTGAATTATCAAATTGCTTAAGTTACAGGCTTAGTAACAAATAAAGTGACTAGTGGCTGACACTGCAAAACAGAGAGAGAGAGAGAGAAGAGAGTAGCTTGGCTGCCCAAAACTACACTGAATTATCAAATTGCACTGATATAACCTATTAAATGGACTGCTTTGAACAAAAACAATGCTTACCTGTGGAAAGTTATGCCTTTTCCCCTACGAAGGTCGGCTGAAAACGAATTATTACAGTTGATGGCGCAACAGTACACCATGATTGAACAGTACGCTCATGTGTGTGAATCAGCACAGCAAGATGGCGGATATCGCTCTTCCGTTTCTACCGCCAGTGGCGTCTTTCTCACCGCGCGGCGAGCCCTCCAGTTATATATATAGCTCAGTGGCGCACACAGAGAATTCCACCCCCTCCTCCCAATTATATGTAATGTTTATGTTCTGTCTCTGTATGTCTTGTAAAATGTCATTTTCTTTATTTTCCACATACCCTACTAATACACATGTCCCATATGTGCCTTCCCGGGTCGAGAGGACGTAAAACACCAAAATTACTACTACAAAAGTAAAAATTTAATATTTCGCGGACCCGGCGAAACCGGTATTCAGCGTTACCGGTACTTGGCGTTACCTGTACTAGGTGTTACCGGTACTAGGCGTTACCGGTACTCAGCGTTGCGCTAGTTTCAATAATAATTGTATTTCATATAGCGCTAAAATCATTACAGTATTATGCTCGATGGGCTTTTGTTGGGGTCACAGAGTTCAGGACAGGCACTTTGTATTGGCAAGGCCTTGTTTGTGTCCTGACAGAGGGTACACCTGCTGTCGTTGACGTGTTGTTGGGGTCACAGTTGACGTGTTGTTGGGGTCACAGAGTTAAGGACGTGTTGTTGGGGTCACAGAGTTAAGGACAGGCACTTTGTATTGGCAAGGCGTTTGGCGTAAATGGACTCAAGCAGTAATATGCTCGCACTCTGCATGCGTGTGTGTATATGTGTGCGTGCGTGTGTGCGTGTGCGCGCGCTCATGTTTGTGTGTGTGCGCATGCATGTGTGTATGCACATGCATGTGTATGGGGGTGTGTGCGTGCATACGTGCATGAATGTGTGTGTATGTAATTCGCTGGGTGCACAATCTGAAGGATGTACTTGCGTTTACTGCTCACTTCAGCAGCCCAGAGTGTAGGTGTAGCATTGTGTAGTGCAGGCTATATACAATGAACTTGCTCCTAGTGTAGCACGTGGTGCTCTGTCCGTGTAGCATTGTGTAGTGCAGGCTATATACAATGAACTTGCTCCTAGTGTAGCACGTGGTGCTCTGTCCGTGTAGCATTGTGTGGTGCAGGCTATATACAATGAACTTGCTCCTAGTGTAGCACGTGGTGCTCTGTCCGTGTAGCATTGTGTAGTGCAGGCTATATACAATGAACTTGCTCATAATGTAGCACGTGGTGCTCTGTCCGTGTAGCATTGTGTAGTGCTGTCCGTGTAGCATTGTGTGGTGCAGGCTATATACAATGAACTTGCTCCTAGTGTAGCACGTGGTGCTCTGTCCGTGTAGCATTGTGTAGTGCAGGCTATATACAATGAACTTGCTCATAATGTAGCACGTGGTGCTCTGTCCGTGTAGCATTGTGTAGTGCTGTCCGTGTAGCATTGTGTAGTGCAGGCTATATACAATGAACTTGCTCCTAGTGTAGCACGTGGTGCTCTGTCCGTGTAGCATTGTGTAGTGCAGGCTATATACAATGAACTTGCTCATAATGTAGCACGTGGTGCTCTGTCCGTGTAGCATTGTGTAGTGCAGGCTATATACAATGAACTTGCTCCTAGTGTAGCACGTGGTGCTCTGTCCGTGTAGCATTGTGTGGTGCAGGCTATGTACAATGAACTTGCTCCTAGTGTAGCACGTGGTGCTCTGTCCGTGTAGCATTGTGTGGTGCAGGCTATGTACAATGAACTTGCTCCTAGTGTAGCACGTGGTGCTCTGTCCGTGTAGCATTGTGTGGTGCAGGCTATATACAATGAACTTGCTCCTAGTGTAGCACGTGGTGCTCTGTCCGTGTAGCATTGTGTAGTGCTGTCCGTGTAGCATTGTGTGGTGCAGGCTATATACAATGAACTTGCTCCTAGTGTAGCACGTGGTGCTCTGTCCGTGTAGCATTGTGTAGTGCAGGCTATATACAATGAACTTGCTCCTAGTGTAGCACGTGGTGCTCTGTCCGTGTAGCATTGTGTAGTGCAGGCTATATACAATGAACTTGCTCCTAGTGTAGTACGTGGTGCTCTGATCGTGTAGCATTGTGTGGTGCAGGCTATGTACAATGAACTTGCTCCTAGTGTAGCACGTGGTGCTCTGTCCGTGTAGCATTGTGTAGTGCAGGCTATATACAATGAACTTGCTCCTAGTGTAGTACGTGGTGCTCTGATCGTGTAGCATTGTGTGGTGCAGGCTATATACAATGAACTTGCTCATAATGTAGCACGTGGTGCTCTGTCCGTGTAGCATTGTGTAGTGCAGGCTATGTACAATGAACTTGCTCCTAGTGTAGCACGTGGTGCTCTGATCGTGTAGCATTGTGTAGTGCAGGCTATATGCAATGAACTTGCTCATAGTGTAGCACGTGGTGCTCTGATCGTGTAGCATTGTGTAGTGCAGGCTATATACAATGAACTTGCTCATAATGTAGCACGTGGTGCTCTGTCCGTGTAGCATTGTGTGGTGCAGGCTATATACAATGAACTTGCTCATAATGTAGCACGTGGTGCTCTGATCGTGTAGCATTGTGTAGTGCAGGCTATATGCAATGAACTTGCTCCTAGTGTAGCACGTGGTGCTCTGATCGTGTAGCATTGTGTAGTGCAGGCTATATGCAATGAACTTGCTCATAGTGTAGCACGTGGTGCTCTGTCCGTGTAGCATTGTGTAGTGCAGGCTATATGCAATGAACTTGCTCCTAGTGTAGCACGTGGTGCTCTGATCGTGTAGCATTGTGTAGTGCAGGCTATATACAATGAACTTGCTCATAGTGTAGCACGTGGTGCTCTGATCGTGTAGCATTGTGTAGTGCAGGCTATATGCAATGAACTTGCTCCTAGTGTAGCACGTGGTGCTCTGATCGTGTAGCATTGTGTAGTGCAGGCTATGTACAATGAACTTGCTCCTAGTGTAGCACGTGGTGCTCTGATCGTGTAGCATTGTGTAGTGCAGGCTATATGCAATGAACTTGCTCCTAGTGTAGCACGTGGTGCTCTGATCGTGTAGCATTGTGTAGTGCAGGCTATATGCAATGAACTTGCTCCTAGTGTAGCACGTGGTGCTCTGATCGTGTAGCATTGTGTAGTGCAGGCTATATGCAATGAACTTGCTCCTAATGTCATGAGCTACGAAGACTCTTATTGTTACTACGTTATAACGTGGCTGAGTAGAGTGGAAGACTCCCCTAGATTGACCTTGAGAGGTCACCGACCTCGCTCTGTGCCGATGGAAAAGAGGACCAGCGACAAACGGTGCTTCTCTCGCTGTCTGCCCATTTCTTTCTCACTACGTTGCTCAAATGGCTTTTGTCATTGGTTGGTATTGGCCTGTAGCAGGGGCCAACAGTAACATGAGAGCTGTGTAGTAGATGATTTTCTTCTGTACTGGAAAATCACGGAACAGTCTGGTCTTTCGTGGAAGACTATGACTCTGGAACGAAGGGGCCTTGGCACCGGCTATGGCTGATCTCTCTCTCTCCCTCTCCCTCTCTCTCTCTCTCTCTCTCTCTCTCTCTCTCTCTCTCTCTCTCTCTCTCTCTCTCTCTCTCTCTCTCTCTCTCTCTCTCTCTCTCTCTCTCTCCCTCTCTCTCTATATATATATAATTTGTATTTTTGTTTTTCTTGTTTGTTTTTTCTTGCATGTTTCTGATTTCTTTTGGCTGGTTTGATTGTAGTTTATTTGTGTGGTTGTTTATCGTTTAATTTATGTTTGCTTGCTTGCTTTGTACGAGGACCTGATGAAAAAAAGCCATATTTTGTGCTTATTTAGTTATCCTCAATAAACATTCGAGTTTCAAACATTCGAGTTTCTCTCTCTCTCTCCCTCTCTCTCTCTCTCTCTCTCTCTCTCTCTCTCTCTCTCTCTCTCTCTCTCTCTCTCTCTCTCTCTCTCTCTCTCTCTCTCTCTCTCTCTCTCTCTCTCTCTCTCTCTCTCTCTCTCTCTCTCTCTGTTATGACAACCTTTTTCTTTAAAAAAAAATATATTTTGTCTTTTAATCTCAGTGAACTGTATTTTGTTTTCTGGTTGGAATTTGTTTTGTATTTTAATTTCAGCACGAATAAAATAGCCCTGGTGGAAGACAAGAGCCGAAACGTTGGCCAATGAAAAAAGCAACTTGTTTGTCTGTTTTTGTGTGCGTGTAACATTAGCTAACGTTTCGACTTACGCCTTCTACTTGGGCTTCTTTTAATGACACTGGTCAATATACAAATCAAACTCCAACTAGAGAAAAAAGAGGGAAAAAAATGCCGATGATCACTTGTGTGTGTGTCAGGCTGCTGATGGTCACTTGTTGTGTGTGTCAGGCTGCTGATGGTCACTTGTTGTGTGTGTCAGGCTGCTGATGGTCACTTGTTGTGTGTGTCAGGCTGCTGGTGGTCACTTGTTGTGTGTGTCAGGCTGCTGATGGTCACTTGTTGTGTGTCAGGCTGCTGATGGTCACTTGTTGTGTGTGTCAGGCTGCTGATGGTCACTTGTTGTGTGTGTCAGGCTGCTGATGGTCACTTGTTGTGTGTCAGGCTGCTGATGGTCACTTGTTGTGTGTGTCAGGCTGCTGATGGTCACTTGTTGTGTGTCAGGCTGCTGATGGTCACTTGTTGTGTGTCAGGCTGCTGATGGTCACTTGTTGTGTGTGTCAGGCTGCTGATGGTCACTTGTTGTGTGTGTCAGGCTGCTGATGGTCACTTGTTGTGTGTCAGGCTGCTGATGGTCACTTGTTGTGTGTCAGGCTGCTGATGGTCACTTGTTGTGTGTCAGGCTGCTGATGGTCACTTGTTGTGTGTCAGGCTGCCGATGGTCACTTGTGTGTGTGTCAGGCTGCTGATGGTCACTTGTTGTGTGTGTCAGGCTGCTGATGGTCACTTGTTGTGTGTGTCAGGCTGCTGATGGTCACTTGTTGTGTGTGTCAGGCTGCTGATGGTCACTTGTTGTGTGTGTCAGGCTGCTGGTGGTCACTTGTTGTGTGTGTCAGGCTGGTGATGATCACTTGTTGTGTGTGCATGTACCAGGCTGCTGATGGTCACTTGTTGTGTGTGCATGTACCAGGCTGCTGATGATCACTTGTTGTGTGTGCATGTACCAGGCTGCTGATGATCACTTGTTGTGTGTGCATGTACCAGGCTGCTGATGGTCACTTGTTGTGTGTGTCAGGCTGCTGATGATCACTTGTTGTGTGTGCATGTACCAGGCTGCTGATGATCACTTGTTGTGTGTGCATGTACCAGGCTGCTGATGATCACTTGTTGTGTGTGTCAGGCTGCTGATGATCACTTGTTGTGTGTGCATGTACCAGGCTGCTGATGATCACTTGTTGTGTGTGCATGTACCAGGCTGCTGATGATCACTTGTTGTGTGTGCATGTACCAGGCTGCTGATGGTCACTTGTTGTGTGTGTCAGGCTGGTGATGATCACTTGTTGTGTGTGCATGTACCAGGCTGCTGATGATCACTTGTTGTGTGTGCATGTACCAGGCTGCTGATGATCACTTGTTGTGTGTGTCAGGCTGCTGATGATCACTTGTTGTGTGTGTCAGGCTGCTGATGGTCACTTGTTGTGTGTGTCAGGCTGCTGATGATCACTTGTTGTGTGTGTCAGGCTGCTGATGGTCATTTGTTGTGTGTGTGTCAGGCTGCTTATGGTCACTTGTTGTGTGTGTCAGGCTGCTGATGGTCACTTGTTGTGTGTGTCAGGCTGCTGATGGTCACTTGTTGTGTGTGTCAGGCTGCTGATGGTCACTTGTTGTGTGTGTCAGGCTGCTGATGGTCACTTGTTGTGTGTCAGGCTGCTGATGGTCACTTGTTGTGTGTGCATGTGTCAGGCTGCTGATGGTCACTTGTTGTGTGTGTCAGGCTGCTGGTGGTCACTTGTTGTGTGTGTCAGGCTGCTGGTGGTCACTTGTTGTGTGTGTCAGGCTGCTGATGGTCACTTGTTGTGTGCATGTCAGGCTGCTGATGGTCACTTGTTGTGTGTGTCAGGCTGCTGATGGTCACTTGTTGTGTGTGCATGTGTCAGGCTGCTGATGGTCACTTGTTGTGTGTGTCAGGCTGCTGATGGTCACTTGTTGTGTGTGTCAGGCTGCTGATGGTCACTTGTTGTGTGTGCATGTGTCAGGCTGCTGATGGTCACTTGTTGTGTGTGTCAGGCTGCTGGTGGTCACTTGTTGTGTGTGTCAGGCTGCTGGTGGTCACTTGTTGTGTGTGTCAGGCTGCTGATGGTCACTTGTTGTGTGCGCATGTTTCAGGCTGCTGATGGTCACTTGTTGTGTGTGCATGTGTCAGGCTGCTGATGGTCACTTGTTGTGTGTGCATGTGTCAGGCTGTTGATGGTCACTTGTTGTGTGTGCATGTGTCAGGCTGCTGATGGTCACTTGTTGTGTGTGTCAGGCTGCTGATGGTCACTTGTTGTGTGTGCATGTACCAGGCTGCTGGTGGGTGCCCCCAAGGCCCAGACGGCCCAGCCCGGCGTGGACAAGGGAGGGGCGGTGTACAGGTGCCGCACTGACCGGGTCAACTCCTGCCAGGAAATCCCCTTTGACCAGACAGGTATGTACGCTGAGCACAGGGCGGAATGACCCTTTAACTGTCTGTCCGTTTGTCTGTCTATCGGTCCGTCCGTCGGTCCGTTTATCCTCTTCGATTCTTGACATGAGATTTTTCACGAACTTTCCTGATTTCAGGACACTTTAAAGCCAGCAGGGCTGTTCTTGGGGTAAGTGTAAATCCACTGAGAAGTGGGGAGGGTGGTGGGTGGTGTAGACTGGGAGTGACGGATGGAAGCATGATCGAAGCAATCATGTCCCAGTTGCCATTCGAATCCACGAGCCAATCTAGCATGCTCATCCAACCACTACAACAACCACTTCATTCAAGTTCATCGGGATCGGCTCTATCCCAGGCTTGTTGGATTCTCCAAGCCAGCCATGTTTCCAGCACCAGTCAAACAACGCCATGCCTTTGCCTACCATCCCTTTTCTTCAGTCTCTCTCTTCCTTCCCTCTTCCTGACCAGTACACGCACGCAACACGTGCGCCACCACTCTCCCCCACCTTCCGCCTACCGCCTGCAGTACAGCCATAACGAGTTACTGGCTGTTCAACCTTCGAACCCTGACTCTGCCCTTGTCGCCTCGCTACGTCATCTGCGTATCATCAGCATATAGTAAAAAGCCAAGTGTCCGTCCGTGTGTGTGTGTGTGTGTGTGTGTGTGTGTGTGTGTGTGTGTGTGTGTGTGTGTGTGTGTGTGTGTGTGTGTGTGTGTGTGTGTGTGTGTGTGTGTGTGTGTGTGTGTGTGTGTGTGTGTGTGTGTGTGTGTGTGTGTGTGTGTGTGTGTGTGTGTGTGTGTGTGTGTCTGTGTGTCTGAAACACGAAACGGGCCTTATAACTCCGCCGTTTTTCCACCGATTCGCTTAAAATTTGCTGTGAGCCCCTGTGTATGGCAACGGCAACCGAGGCGGCCGTTTCATTTGCGCGGTTTTGCAAACGCGCATCCCACGGCCTTTCGGCGCCCGTATCTCCGGTATTTCTGGACCGATGGCCTACAAACTTGGCAGATGTATGACCGGGGACGCTGACTATCAATGTGCCAAACCGGAAGCGAATCCATTACTTAGGCGCATAACAGCAGCATGATGCAAAACGGGCCTTATAACTCCGCCGGTTTTCAACCGAATCGCGTCAAATTTGCTGTCAGGCTTGCTGTCACCGGGGCAAAGCCTGGCTGCAAATTAGAAGAAAATCGGGAGAGCGCGTCACTCTCACAGCAGCGCTAACGGGAAACGGGGCTTTATAACTCTGCCGTTTCTTAACGAAATCGCTTCAAATTTGCTGTACTCAGCATTACCAGTACTTGGCGTTACCGTTTCTAGGCGTTACCGTTACTAGGGAGAGCGCATCACTCTCAGAGCAGCGCCAACGCGAAACGGGGCCTTATAACTCCACCGTTTCTTTACCAAATCGCTTCCAATTTGCTGTATTCAGCGTTACCAATACTTCGCATTACCGTTACTAGGCGTTACCCTTACTAGACGTTACTGGTACTCGGAGTTGCGCTAGTAGGGATTAATCTTCCACGCACGCGCGGCTGCAGAGGAGGTAAAAGAAAGCAAGGAAGATTTCTGTCGTCTGCTCCAGTCCTCGCCCTCCCCCTTCACCTCCAAAACGGATGAATATTTCTAACCTACTTACTGTTCCCGATGCTTCGCCCACAAAAGATGCTAACTTTATTGTTGCCCAGTTTAACCCCCGTTCCGTTGGTGTCCCACAGAAACGTTCTTCTATTAATTATTTCATTGTAGAGAACGATGTTGATATCTTCTGCATCACTGGATCCTGGCTTCTGCCTTCGGGTGATGAAGCTAAATGCGCTGATCTCTCTCCCCCTGGCTACAAAACCATCTCCTATCCTCGCTCTTCACGTGGCGGAGGCATTGCCTTTGTCGTGCGTGAAAAACTGTGCCTCCATCTCACCTCTACCTCCCTCTTCTCCTTTCCACACTCCTCCTTTAAACTGGCCCAGCTCTCCGTTACTCTCCATCAGCACTGCCTACAGCTTTTCTGCCTCTACCGCCACCCTCCCAACAAGAAAAACACACTTTCGGACTCCCTCTTCCTCGACGAGTTTCCCTCTTTGCTGGAGCACTGCAACACTATCAGCGGTGTTCCAATCATCATGGGAGACTTCAACATTCATGTTGATGTCCCCACTGACCCCCTCACCCTCCGCTTCACCGCACTGCTGGATGACTTCGACCTGCACCAGGCTG
Source organism: Phymorhynchus buccinoides (assembly GCA_017654935.2). NCBI lineage: Eukaryota > Metazoa > Mollusca > Gastropoda > Neogastropoda > Raphitomidae > Phymorhynchus > Phymorhynchus buccinoides. The sequence goes on from CM065683.1 coordinate 73,321,485, forward strand.
TGACCTTCCCCACCCACCAGAAAGGTCACACCCTTGACCTGGTTATCGTCAGGCGTGACGACGAAGACGTCCTGCAGTCCACTGCTCCTGACTTCTTCCTGGACTTCTCTGACCATCACTGTGTTGTTTCCTGCATCCGGTTATCTCGCCCTTCATGCCCTCCTGTGTATGTTGAGACCAGGAAGATCTCCTCCATCGACCTCACTGCCTTCATGTCTGACCTCAGGGCCAGACTTGACTCATTTCTACAGCCTTCTGCCGACCAGCTCCACCACCTCCTGACCAGTCTACTCGACCTCCACGCCCCTGTCATCCGTCGCAAGATCTCCAGTAGTCCTCCATCGCCGTGGTATTCTTCTGTGGCACCTGAGATGACTCAGGCTAAACAAGAACGCCACCGTGCAGAGCGCCAGTGGGTTAAGACTGGACTTGAAATTCACAAACAAATTTTTCGAGCCATGAACAAAATTGTGTCTGACATTATAGATAAGGCCAAAATAAATTACTCTTGTATGAATGCCCAAATTCTCGCTTGTACTACTTCGCGTCACTTGTTTAGTTTAGCCAACTCCCTCCTTGGTAAACCAAAGTCCACACCTCTACCTTCCTCTATCCCTGTGTCTGAACTCCCTCAACATTTCTCTGATTTCTTTCACAGCAAGATAGCCACTATCCGCCAAAATCTTGATTCTCAATATGCTCCACCATCAACTGTCCATGATCCCTCCTTTTCTGGCAGTATGTGGTCTGAGTTCCGTTCTGTTTCCACTGAAGAGGTTAAGAAGATTTTGACCCAAACTCAGACTAAAACCTGTGAACTAGACCCTCTACCTTCATCTCTCTTCTCCCAGTGTCTTGATGATCTCCTTCCTTACTTTACATCCATCATCAATGAGTCTCTATGTTCTGGCCGCTTTCCATCTCATTTCAAATCTGCAGTTGTCAAACCTCTCTTAAAGAAGCCTAGTCTTGATCCTGAAAATCTAAAGAATTATCGGCCTGTCTCTAATCTTTCATTCCTTTCTAAGCTCACGGAAAAGGTGGTTCTTAAACAGCTGTCTGACCATCTTCAGGTAAACGATCTTTTCTATCCAAACCAGTCTGCTTATCGAGCAGGTCACAGTACTGAGACAGCCCTCTTGAAGATAACGAACGACCTGCTCACTGCCTTGGATGAAAACAAGGTTTCTCTTCTCTCTCTCCTTGATCTTTCTGCAGCGTTTGATACTATTGACCACTCTATCCTCATTTTCTAGACTTCACACCTCCTTTGGTCTATCTGGGGCTGTTCTTTCCTGGTTTTCTTCCTACCTCTCTGATCGCACACAGACAGTTGTTGTCAATGGTTCTTCATCTCTTCCAAAAGGTCTTCAGTTCGGTGTGCCCCAAGGTTCAGTCTTAGGCCCTATCCTTTTTGTTCTTTATACCCAACCTCTCTCCGCCATCATCAACCAGCATTCTCTTCTACATCATAGCTTTTCTGATGACAATCAGCTGTACATTTCTGCCCACCTGAGTCAGTTAGATCAAATGATTTCTTCTTCTAAGTTGTGCATCTCTGCTGTTAAAACATGGATGTTCTACAACAAACTGCAACTAAATGCTGAAAAGACAGAGATGATTCTTGTAGCCTCTAACCACACAATTAAAACTCAGGTTCTCCCAGGTTCTGTCGACATTGATGGCACTGAGATCAAGCTATCAGCATCCGTCCGCAATCTAGGTGTTACTTTGGACCAAACCCTTTCTTTCAAACAGCATGTTTCCAATGTTTGCAAGTCTTGCTATCTAGAACTTCGAAGAATTAGTTCAATCCGCCGTTTCCTCTCTCAAGATGCCCTGAAGACTCTAGTATGTGCTTTTGTTCTGTCTCGCCTTGACTACTGTAACTCACTTCTTGCTGGCTGTCCATCAACTCTCATCTCTAAGCTCCAACGGGTCCAGAATAATGCTGCTCGTCTCATTTCTCGCTCCCCTAGGTACGATCATATCACTCCGGTTCTTCGTTCCCTACATTGGCTCCCAGTTCAATCACGTATTGACTACAAAATTCTCCTCCTTGTCTTCAAGTCACTGAATGATCAAGCTCCCTTATATCTCTCTGATCTTCTTCATCTCTATGTCCCAGCTCGCCAACTACGTTCGTCTTCTGATTCTCGTCTCCTTTCCCTTCCCTCCATCCGTCTCAAATCTGCTGGCCAACGTTCTTTTCCCTGTCAAGCACCATCTCTTTGGAATTCTCTGCCTTCTCCTCTCCGACACTCCAACTCAGTCTCCTCATTCAAAACCTCTCTTAAAACCCATCTTTTTCCTGCTGCACCCTAAATATTTGATCAGTTGTCTATCGTTGTGTGCACGTGAGGGAAGATTGAATAAGAGGTTTGTGCTGTGTTTTGTGTGTGTGTGTGTGTGTGTGTGTGTGTGTGTGTGTGTGTGTGTGTGAGCATGCATGTTTGCATACATGTGTGTTGTGTGTGCTTTGGTGTGTGTGTGTGTGTGTGTGTGTGTGTATGTGTGTGTGTGTGTGTGTGTGTGTGTGTGTGCGTGTCTGCGTCCGTACGTTTGTGTGAGGGTGTTTGTGTGTGTGTGTATGTGTGTTGGTGTATTTGTGTTGGTGTATGTGGTCAGTCCGTGCGGCTCGGTTGCTGTGGCTTACTGAATGGGGGATGAACGAGTCGGTGTCAATAAATGTGTGTGTGTGTGTGTGTGTGTGTGTGTGTGTGTGTGTGTGTGTGTGTGTGTTGAGAGCGAGAGAGAGTGAGAGCGAGAGAGAGAGAGAGAGAGAGAGAGTTAGAGAGAGAGAGAGAGAGAGTTGCTTTGTATATGCGTTCTTGCTGGTTGGTGTCATTCTTGAATGCTGTTTTTGTTGTCTATTTGTTGATGAATAATTGATTGTAAAGCGCTTTGGGCTCATCTGAGGTAAAGCGCTATATAAATGTACTATTATTATTATTATTATTATTATTATTATTATTATTATTATTATTATTATTATTATTCATTCGTTCATTTGTTCGTCTATTCATCCATCCATACATCTATCTATCTATCCATCCATGCATTCATTCATTCATTCATTCATTTGTCCATTTGTTCGTCTATTCATCCATCCACACATCTATCTATCTATCCATTAATTAATTAATTCATTCATTAATTCGTCCATCTGTTTGTCTATTCATCCATCCATCCATCTATCTATATATCCATACATTCATTCATTCATTCATTCGTCCATTTGTTCGTCTATTCATCCATCTATCCATCTATCTATCTATCCATACACTCATTCATTCATTCATTCATTGATTCGTCCATTTGTGCGTCTATTCATCCATCCATACATCTATCTATCTATCCATACATTCATTCCTTCATTCGTCCATTTGTTCATCCATCCATCCATCCATCCATCCATCCATCCATCCATCCATCCATCCATCCATCCATCCATCCATCCATCCATCCATCCATTCATCCATCCATTCGTTCATCCCGTGGTCCATCTATCGATGAACATCATTTTATTAATCAATACTGCACCATTGTGGAACAAATTACCAACTGATATGAAACACGCACCAAATGCTAACATTTAAAAATAAATAAATGAATGACTGGTAATATGTTGTTGTTTTTGACGTACCCTGGCTAAAGGACTCCAGGGATTATCCCAACAGCCGAAGTACTGTAACACTATGGTACAAATGCATCAGCTAGGGGTGATAACATTACGTGTGTGACCGTTTTTTATTACCCCGCAACATGGGCAGCCACACTCGGTCTTCGGGGGAGCTGGGAATATAAAAAATTGAAATTGAGAAATGATGATTAAAAAACCTGAGTGCACGATAAACCTTGTACATAGCAAACGATACAGTCCAGGATGGGACATTTGAAAGCCTAACTGCTATGTTTAGTCCCTACATCCTAAGCTAACCTAACTAAACTAATCCACGAGTTACCAAGTCTTTGATTCCCGCAGGTAACAAACGGATATGGGACCGGTCGGGCCAGAAGGACTCGGAGAACAAATCGCACCAGTGGTTTGGAGCCACTGTGCAGAGCTCGGGGGAAAATGGCGTCATTGTGGTAAGTCTGTTAGCTTAACAAATCGCACCAGTGGTTTGGAGCCACCGTGCAGAGCTCGGGGGGAAATGGCGTCATTGTGGTAAGTCTGTTAGCTTAACAAATCGCACCAGTGGTTTGGAGCCACCGTGCAGAGCTCGGGGGAAAATGGCGTCATTGTGGTAAGTCTGTTAGCTTAACAAATCGCACCAGTGGTTTGGAGCCACCGTGCAGAGCTCGGGGGAAAATGGCGTCATTGTGGTAAGTCTGTTAGTTTAATAACAAAGTGTAGGTGGCACATGCCTCCTTGTTCATAACAAGCAAAACAAACATCACAACAACTTCAACAACAACGTTGCAATGCAACACAAACATAACAACAGTTACAACAACAACGTTGCAATGCAAAACAAACATCACAACAGCTACAACAACAACGTTACAATGCAAAACAAACATCACAACAACTTCAACAAGAACGTTGCAATGCAACACAAACATCACAACAGCTACAACAACAACGTTACAATGCAAAACAAACATCACAACAGCTACAACAACAACGTTACAATGCAAAACAAACATCACAACAGCTACAACAACAACGTTACAACAACAATGCAAAACAAACATCACAACAGCTACAACAACAACGTTACAATGCAAAACAAACATCACAACAGCTACAACAACAACGTTACAATGCAAAAACCACCATAACAACAGCTTCAACAACAACGTTACAATGCAAAAACCAACATCACAACAGCTTCAACAACAACGTTGCAATGCAAAACCAACATCACAACAGCTACTACAACAACGGCTTAGCCAATTTAGACAATCCCTCATTGGGTTGTCTTTGAAACCCTTGTAGTATATAATGCTTCAAATTTTGATAGCTAGCCTTCCTTTTGCTTAAAAACCCCCAAACAAACAACGTCATGAAAATAAAACAATCATCCTTTTCTTCTTCTATCACCCAGACAGTTTCCTGTAATTAAATTATGAATATAATTATGAGCTATGATATCTACAATTTCGTTGGTGATATGCATTTTGATGAGCTCCCATATTAATACGTAACTAGCATAATAGGAAGAAAGATTCTTGCATTTGTGTGTGTATGTGTGTGTGCGTGTGCGCGTGCGTGTGCGTGTGTGTGTGTGTGTGTGTGTGTGTGTGTGTGTGTGTGCGCGCGCGTGTGTGTTAGAATGTTGCTGCAAAATTTCACACACGTGCGCGCGCAGATGCAAAGACGGGCGCGCGCACACACAAAGTTGCAAAAAATGTTATAAACACCGCATTCCTGCACTTATAGTAATACCCAGACCCTAGATTTTCGCTACCCTTCTTTATACAATCTTTGTAATGCTTACAAAGCGGTCCTGTCAAAGGAGGCACAAATGCCCCCCCCCCCCCCCCTCCCCCTTCTTCATACAATCTTTGTAATGCTAACAAAGCAGTCCTGTCAAAAGAGGCACAGATTTTAACGGTTTATATCCTCCACCCCCTTCCATACAATCTTTGCAATGCTTACACAGCGGTCCTGTCTAAGGAGGCACAGATTTTAACGGTTTATATCCTCCACCCCCTCCCCCTTTCTTCATACAATCTTTGCAATGCTTACACAGCGGTCCTGTCAAAGGAGGCACAGATTTTAACGGTTTATATCCTCCACCCCCTTCTTCATACAATCTTTGCAATGCTTACACAGCGGTCCTGTCTAAGGAGGCACAGATTTTAACGGTTTATATCCTCCACCCCCTCCCCTCTGGCTGTCGTGTTTCTGCTTCTCTCCCACATTCTTGCACATTTAAAGACCGCTACGTTTGCTTACAATCCATGTCCCATATGTTCTTCTAGAGAGCGGGAGGACGTTAAGCATAATAGACCTTACAATACACTTTTATAATAATGGCTTTCGTTTAATGAACTCTTATGCAGATGTACCTAGCAGTTGAAATAGTCCCGAATGTAGCTGATATTGTGGCTGTTTACCCTTCAATGTTTTCCTGGGTCATATCTCCTGATACGCTACATTGCTTTTGACGATGTTAATATGTATTCACTTGATTGTTTTCCTGGGTCATATCTCCTGATACGCTACATTGCTTTTGACGATGTTAGTATGTATTCACTTCATTTTTAGTTCCCGAGCGAAGCTTCGGGAAGTATTGTATTTGTTTTCTATTCTTCTACAATATCCATTATATGCCTGATGTATGTTAAAATTAAATTTTAAATATGTCCTCAATTTAATGCAAATGATAACCGGTTTCATGCCCTATGCTGCATTGATTTGCCATGTTCTATAAATACAAGAGTCCATGAGTGCATCGATTGTCTTCTGATGAAAAGGTAACAAAGAAGCCGGTCAGTGCTATGCTGCATTTATTTGCCATGTTGTATACAAACAAGATTCGACAAGTGCATCGATTGTCTTCTGATAAAAAAAGTAACAAAGAAGCCGGTCAGTGCTATGCTTTTACAAAGATGGTTTCTCTCTCTCTCTCTCTGAAAATGATAAACATCATCAAGCCTGTGTGATTCGGTGGAAACTTATTGATTGTTAGATGTTCTTTTGGGGTACTTTCTTTTCCAAACAGTTGTTGGTTTCCCATTCAATGGTTGGTGATGGTGAGTTTAACGTCCAGTTACTCATTGACTATCGCAGCTAATGCTCATGGTTTTCCCCCCCCCCATCAAGCCCCTTATTGATTGTTAGATGTTCTTTTGGGGTACTTTCTTTTCCAAACAGTTGTTGGTTTCCCATTCAATGGTTGGTGATGGTGAGTTTAACGTCCAGTTACTCATTGACATATAAGGGCTGACCAACCGTCATTCAATGCTCGAGCAGATCCTGGAGGTACTGCAATGCCAGGTCTGATGTAAGTTAGTAACTAATTCATTCATGGCTTGACCTAGAGGCTGCTTAAGAGTATGTTTCTTGGTTAAGATATTTTATTTAAAACACGCCGATGTTCTGGCTCCCTGAGCTGTTAATGATTAAAATTTTCAGGACCACTTTTAAATACCCCCAGAAACAAGAGTGTTTAAAATTCGTGGAAGGTAATTTATAACGTTATATTTACAAAAGGGTAATCTTTAATTGTCCAAAATTTGTAAAAGCGAAAGCCAAACTTGTCGCATCGACTTCCGAGGAGGCCGATACTGTAGGTTTATGATAAGTTTGAATATTAAGATCTGTGGGGGATCCCTATCAGACTGGATTAAAAATTACAATCCCGCGGACTCCAGAGGCACTGAACATATGAGGCCGAGTCCCGGTGTTAGTATGAATGTTTATGTTTTACGTCCTCTCGGTTAAAGAACCATATGGGACATTTCTTTTGATAAAGTTACTTTTTATTTTCTTGTTAGTAAGAAGAAATAATGTTTGCCCTCCAATCATCCTCTCACAGGGGCGGAGCAGAATGATTCGTAGGGGGGGGGGGGGGGGGGGGGGACGCCGGGGGTCCAGGGAGCTGTATAGGTTCCGGGTTGAGAGGCCTGTTGGGGGGGCCCAGGGGGCGAAGCTCCCGGAAACAATTGC
>CM065683.1:73334108-73364108 GCA_017654935.2 Phymorhynchus buccinoides
GATGGGGATGAGAGAGGGGTCCTGGCTACAATGCTCTGTAATAGGGGAGCGATGGGGATGAGAGAGGGGTCCTGGCTACAATGCTCTGTAATAGGGGAGCGATGGGGATGAGAGAGGTCCTGGCTACAATGCTCTGTAGTAGGGGAGCGATGGGGATGAGAGAGGGGTCCTGGCTACAATGCTCTGTAATAGGGGAGCGATGGGGATGAGAGAGGGGACCTGGCTACAATGCTCTGTAATAGGGGAGCGATGGGGATGAGAGAGGGGAGCCTGGCTACAATGCTCTGTAGTAGGGGAGCGATGGGGATGAGAGAGGGGTCCTGGCTACAATAGGGGAGCGATGGGGATGAGAGAGGGGCTGGCTACAATGCTCTGTAATAGGGGAGCGATGGGGATGAGAGAGGGGGACTGGCTACAATGCTCTGTAGGGGAGCTGGAATAGGGGAGCGATGGGGATGAGAGAGGGGACCTGGCTACAATGCTCTGTAATCGGGGAGCGATAGGCCTGGAGCTCTGATAGGGGAGGATGAGAGAGGGGTCCTGGCTACAATGCTCTGTAATCTGTAGATAGGGGAGCGATGGGGATGAGAGAGGGGACCTGGCTACAATGCTCTGGCTAATAGGGGAGCGATGGGGATGAGAGAGGGGACCTGGCTACAATGCTCTGTAGTAGGGGAGCGATGGGGATGAGAGAGGGGACCTGGCTACAATGCTCTGTAGTAGGGGAGCGATGGGGATGAGAGAGGGGTCCTGGCTACAATGCTCTGTAATAGGGGAGCGATGGGGATGAGAGAGGGGTCCTGGCTACAATGCTCTGTAATAGGGGAGCGATGGGGATGAGAGAGGGGTCCTGGCTACAATGCTCTGTAATAGGGGAGCGATGGGGATGAGAGAGGGGTCCTGGCTACAATGCTCTGTAATAGGGGAGCGATGGGGATGAGAGAGGGGTACTGGCTACAATGCTCTTTAATAGGGGAGCGATGGGGATGAGAGAGGGGTCCTGGCTACAATGCTCTGTAGTAGGGGAGCGATGGGGATGAGAGAGGGGTCCTGGCTACAATGCTCTGTAATAGGGGAGCGATGGGGATGAGAGAGGGGTCCTGGCTACAATGCTCTGTAGTAATGCTCTGTATTAGGGGAGCGATGGGGATGAGAGAGGGGTCCTGGCTACAATGCTCTGTAATAGGGGAGCGATGGGGATGAGAGAGGGGTCCTGGCTACAATGCTCTGTAATAGGGGAGCGATGGGGATGAGAGAGGGGACCTGGCTACAATGCTCTGTAATAGGGGAGCGATGGGGATGAGAGAGGGGGTCCTGGCTACAATGCTCTGTAATAGGGGAGCGATGGGGATGAGAGAGGGGGCTGTGTAGTAGGGGAGCGATGGGGATGAGTGAGGGGTCCTGGCTACAATGCTCTGATAGGGGAGCGATGGGGATGAGAGAGGGGTCCTGGCTACAATGCTCTGTAATAGGGGAGCGATGGGGATGAGAGAGGGGTCCTGGCTACAATGCTCTGTATTAGGGGAGCGATGGGGATGAGAGAGGGGTCCTGGCTACAATGCTCTGTAATAGGGGAGCGATGGGGATGAGAGAGGGGACCTGGCTACAATGCTCTTTAATAGGGGAGCGATGGGGATGAGAGAGGGGTACTGGCTACAATGCTCTGTAATAGATGAGAGAGGGGGCTACAAGCGATGGGGATGAGAGAGGGGACCTGGCTACAATGCTCTGTAATAGGGGAGCGATGGGGATGAGAGAGGGGACCTGGCTACAATGCTCTGTAATAGGGGAGCGATGGGGATGAGAGAGGGGGTCCTGGCTACAATGCTCTGTAGTAGGGGAGCGATGGGGATGAGAGAGGGGTCCTGGCTACAATGCTCTGTAATAGGGGAGCGATGGGGATGAGAGAGGGGGGCTACAATGCTCTGTAATAGGGGAGCGATGGGGATGAGAGAGGGGACCTGGCTACAATGCTCTGTAGTAGGGGAGCGATGGGGATGAGAGAGGGGTCCTGGCTACAATGCTCTGTAATAGGGGAGCGATGGGGATGAGAGAGGGGACCTGGCTACAATGCTCTAGGGGAGCGATGGGGATGAGAGAGTGGTCCTGGCTACAATGCTCTGTAGTAGGGGAGCGATGGGGATGAGAGAGGGGACCTGACCTGGCTACAAGGCTCTGTAATAGGGGAGCGATGGGGATGAGAGAGGGGTCCTGGCTACAATGCTCTGTAATAGGGGAGCGATGGGGATGAGAGAGGGGACCTGGCTACAATGCTCTGTAATAGGGGAGCGATGGGGATGAGAGAGGGGACCTGGCTACAATGCTCTGTAATAGGGGAGCGATGGGGATGAGAGAGGGGTCCTGGCTACAATGCTCTGTAATAGGGGAGCGATGGGGATGAGAGAGGGGTCCTGGCTACAATGCTCTGTAATAGGGGAGCGATGGGGATGAGAGAGGGGTCCTGGCTACAATGCTCTGTAATAGGGGAGCGATGGGGATGAGAGAGGGGTCCTGGCTACAATGCTCTGTAATAGGGGAGCGATGGGGATGAGAGAGGGGTCCTGGATGGGACCTGGCTACAATGCTCTGTAATAGGGGAGCGATGGGGATGAGAGAGTGGTCCTGGCTACAATGCTCTGTAGTAGGGGAGCGATGGGGATGAGAGAGGGGACCTGGCTACAATGCTCTGTAGTAGGGGAGCGATGGGGATGAGAGAGGGGACCTGGCTACAATGCTCTGTAATAGGGGAGCGATGGGGATGAGAGAGGGGACCTGGCTACAATGCTCTGTAGTAGGGGAGCGATGGGGATGAGAGAGGGGTCCTGGCTACAATGCTCTGTAATAGGGGAGCGATGGGGATGAGAGAGGGGGCCTGGCTACAATGCTCTGTAGCTACAATGCTCTGTAATAGGGGAGCGATGGGGATGAGAGAGGGGGCCTGGCTACAATGCTCTGTAGTAGGGGAGCGATGGGGATGAGAGAGGGGTCCTGGCTACAATGCTCTGTAATAGGGGAGCGATGGGGATGAGAGAGGGGACCTGGCTACAATGCTCTGTAATAGGGGAGCGATGGGGATGAGAGAGGGGTCCTGGCTACAATGCTCTGTAATAGGGGAGCGATGGGGATGAGAGAGGGGGACTGGCTACAATGCTCTGTAATAGGGGAGCGATGGGGATGAGAGAGGGGACCTGGCTACAATGCTCTGTAATAGGGGAGCCTGGCTACAATGCTCTGTAATAGGGGAGCGATGGGGATGAGAGAGGGGTCCTGGCTACAATGCTCTGTAATAGGGGAGCGATGGGGATGAGAGAGGGGACCTGGCTACAATGCTCTGTAATAGGGGAGCGATGGGGATGAGAGAGGGGACCTGGCTACAATGCTCTGTAGTAGGGGAGCGATGGGGATGAGAGAGGGGGCCTGGCTACAATGCTCTGTAATAGGGGAGCGATGGGGATGAGAGAGGGGTCCTGGCTACAATGCTCTGTAATAGGGGAGCGATGGGGATGAGAGAGGGGACCTGGCTACAATGCTCTGTAATAGGGGAGCGATGGGGATGAGAGAGGGGACCTGGCTACAATGCTCTGTAATAGGGGAGCGATGGGGATGAGAGAGGGGTCCTGGCTACAATGCTCTGTAGTAGGGGAGCGATGGGGATGAGAGAGGGGACCTGACCTGGCTACAATGCTCTGTAATAGGGGAGCGATGGGGATGAGAGAGGGGTCCTGGCTACAATGCTCTGTAGTAGGGGAGCGATGGGGATGAGAGAGGGGTCCTGGCTACAATGCTCTGTAATAGGGGAGCGATGGGGATGAGAGAGGGGACCTGACCTGGCTACAAGGCTCTGTAATAGGGGAGCGATGGGGATGAGAGAGGGGACCTGGCTACAATGCTCTGTAATATGGGGATAGGGGATGCTCTGTAATAGGGGAGCGATGGGGATGAGAGAGGGGACCTGGCTACAATGCTCTGTAATAGGGGAGCGATGGGGATGAGAGAGGGGTCCTAATGGCTACAATGCTCTGTAGTAGGGGAGCGATGGGGATGAGAGAGAGAGGGGTCCTGGCTACAATGCTCTGTGGCTACAATGCTCTGTATAGGGGAGCGATGGGGATGAGAGAGGGGTCCTGGCTACAATGCTCTGTAGTAGGGGAGCGATGGGGATGAGAGAGGGGACCTGGCTACAATGCTCTGTAGTAGGGGAGCGATGGGGATGAGAGATGGTCCTGGCTACAATGCTCTGTAGTAGGGGAGCGATGGGGATGAGAGAGGGGACCTGGCTACAATGCTCTGTAGTAGGGGAGCGATGGGGATGAGAGAGGGGTCCTGGCTACAATGCTCTGTAATAGGGGAGCGATGGGGATGAGAGAGGGGGCCTGGCTACAATGCTCTGTAGTAGGGGAGCGATGGGGATGAGAGAGGGGGCCTGGCTACAATGCTCTGTAATAGGGGGCGATGGGGATGAGAGAGGGGGCCTGGCGCTGGCTGCAATGCTCTGTAATAGGGGAGCGATGGGGATGAGAGAGGGGACCTGGCTACAATGCTCTGTAATAGGGGAGCGATGGGGATGAGAGAGGGGTCCTGGCTACAATGCTCTGTAGTAGGGGAGCGATGGGGATGAGAGAGGGGACCTGGCTACAATGCTCTGTAGTAGGGGAGCGATGGGGATGAGAGAGGGGTGACCTGGCTACAATGCTCTAGGGGGCGATGGGGATGAGAGAATGCAATGCTCTGTAATAGGGGAGCGATGGGGATGAGAGAGGGGGCCTGGCTACAATGCTCTGTAGTAGGGAGCGATGGGGATGAGAGAGGGGACCTGGCTACAATGCTCTGTAATAGGGGAGCGATGGGGATGAGAGAGGGGACCTGGCTACAATGCTCTGTAATAGGGGAGCGATGGGGATGAGAGAGGGGGCCTGGCTACAATGCTCTGTAATAGGGGAGCGATGGGGATGAGAGAGGGGGCCTGGCTACAATGCTCTGTAGTAGGGGAGCGATGGGGATGAGAGAGGGGGCCTGGCTACAATGCTCTGTAATAGGGGAGCGATGGGGATGAGAGAGGGGACCTGGCTACAATGCTCTGTAGTAGGGGAGCGATGGGGATGAGAGAGGGGACCTGGCTACAATGCTCTGTAGTAGGGGAGCGATGGGGATGAGAGAGGGGTCCTGGCTACAATGCTCTGTAATAGGGGAGCGATGGGGATGAGAGAGGGGTCCTGGCTACAATGCTCTGTAGTAGGGGAGCGATGGGGATGAGAGAGGGGGCCTGGCTACAATGCTCTGTAATAGGGGAGCGATGGGGATGAGAGAGGGGTCCTGGCTACAATGCTCTGTAATAGGGGAGCGATGGGGATGAGAGAGGGGTCCTGGCTACAATGCTCTGTAGTAGGGGAGCGATGGGGATGAGAGAGGGGTCCTGGCTACAATGCTCTGTAATAGGGGAGCGATGGGGATAGGGCCTGGAGCGTATGGAGGATGAGAGAGGGGTCCTGGCTACAATGCTCTGTAATAGGGGAGCGATGGGGATGAGAGAGGGGTCCTGGCTACAATGCTCTGTAATAGGGGAGCGATGGGGATGAGAGAGGGGACCTGGCTACAATGCTCTAGGGGAGCGATGGGGATGAGAGAGGGGTCCTGGCTACAATGCTCTGTAGTAGGGGAGCGATGGGGATGAGAGAGGGGATCCTGGCTACAATGCTCTGTAGCGATGGGGATAGGGGAGCGATGGGGATGAGAGAGGGGACCTGGCTACAATGCTCTGTAATAGGGGAGCGATGGGGATGAGAGAGGGGACCTGGCTACAATGCTCTGTAGTAGGGGAGCGATGGGGATGAGAGAGGGGTCCTGGCTACAATGCTCTGTAATAGGGGAGCGATGGGGATGAGAGAGGGGTCCTGGCTACAATGCTCTGTAATAGGGGAGCGATGGGGATGAGAGAGAGGGGTCCTGGCTACAATGCTCTGTAATAGGGGAGCGATGGGGATGAGAGAGGGGGGCTACAATGCTCTGTAGTAGGGGAGCGATGGGGATGAGAGAGGGGACCTGGCTACAATGCTCTGTAATAGGGGAGCGATGGGGATGAGAGAGGGGACCTGGCTACAATGCTCTGTAGTAGGGGAGCGATGGGGATGAGAGAGGGGACCTGGCTACAATGCTCTGTAATAGGGGAGCGATGGGGATGAGAGAGGGGACCTGGCTACAATGCTCTGTAGTAGGGGAGCGATGGGGATGAGAGAGGGGTCCTGGCTACAATGCTCTGTAATAGGGGAGCGATGGGGATGAGAGAGGGGTCCTGGCTACAATGCTCTGTAATAGGGGAGCGATGGGGATGAGAGAGGGGACCTGGCTACAATGCTCTGTAATAGGAGAGCGATGGGGATGAGAGAGGGGACCTGGTAATAGGGGAGCGATGGGGATGAGAGAGGGGTCCTGGCTACAATGCTCTGTATTAGGGGAGCGATGGGGATGAGAGAGGGGTCCTGGCTACAATGCTCTGTAATAGGGGAGCGATGGGGATGAGAGAGGGGACCTGGCTACAATGCTCTGTAATAGGGGAGCGATGGGGATGAGAGAGGGGACCTGGCTACAATGCTCTGTAATAGGGGAGCGATGGGGATGAGAGAGGGGTCCTGGCTACAATGCTCTGTAATAGGGGAGCGATGGGGATACCTGGCTACAATGCTCTGTAGTAGAGGGATCCTGGAGCGATGGGGATGAGAGAGGGGACCGGTTTACTTTTGTGATTAAAACTGGTTTATTTTGAGGCAACAATAGTTATCTGTATGTGTGCGTGCATTTATGTGTGTATGCTACTGTGCACGGGCGTGCGTGTTCATATGAATTGGAAGCTGTTGGTGATTTAAAATTCAGTTGTAACATTATTCAATATGAAGGGAATAATCAAGACAGGAGATGGATCGAAGTACTAAAAAGTAACCAGAACCAAGTGATTCACAGTTCTCCCCCCCCCCCCCCCCCCCCCCCCCTCCCCTCCTGCTTCTTCAATTCCAGCGAGTTTCAGTAGTGATTGACAAACAGTGGCTCCCTGTTATAGCTCAGGACCTCATGATGATGATGATGTAAACAGGATCTCTGTGCACTCTCTGAAGTGAAGGAGGGCGTCACGTGTCTTGATGATGTACACAGGATCTGTGTCCACTCTCTGAAGTGAGGGAGGGTGTCACGTGTCATCATGGTGATGTATGAACATGATATGTGTCCACTCTCTGAAGTGAAGGAGGGCGTCACGTGTCACGATGATGTAAACATGATATGTGTCCACTCTCTGAAGTGAAGGAGTGTGTCACGTGTCATCATCATGATGTAAACATGATCTCTGTCCACTCTCTGAAGTGAAGGAGGGCGTCACGTGTCATGATGATGTATGAACATGATATGTGTCCACTCTCTGAAGTGAAGGAGTGTGTCACGTGTCATCATCATGATGTAAACATGATCTCTGTCCACTCTCTGAAGTGAAGGAGGGTGTCACGTGTCATCATGATGATGTATGAACATGATCTCTGTCCACTCTGAAGTGAGGGAGGGTGTCACGTGTCATCATGATGATGTATGAACATGATATATGTGCACTCTCTGAAGTGAAGGAGGGTGTCATCATGATGATGTATGAACATGATCTCTGTCCACTCTCTGAAGTGAGGGAGGGTGTCACGTGTCATCATGATGATGTATGAACATGATCTCTGTCCACTCTCTGAAGTGAGGGAGTGTGTCACGTGTCATCATGATGTATGAACATGATCTCTGTCCACTCTCTGAAGTGAGGGAGTGTGTCACGTGTCATCATGATGTATGAACATGATCTCTGTCCACTCTCTGAAGTGAGGGAGGGTGTCACGTGTCGTTTTGATGATGTGAACTTGATCTCTGTCCACTCTCTGAAGTGAGGGTCACGTGT
Source organism: Phymorhynchus buccinoides (assembly GCA_017654935.2). Lineage (NCBI taxonomy): Eukaryota > Metazoa > Mollusca > Gastropoda > Neogastropoda > Raphitomidae > Phymorhynchus > Phymorhynchus buccinoides. The sequence goes on from CM065683.1 coordinate 73,342,027, forward strand.
CATGATGATGTATGAAGATGATCTCTGTTCACTCTCTGAAGTGAGGGAGGGTGTCACGTGTCATCATGATGATGTGAACTTGATCTCTGTCCACTCTCTGAAGTGAGGGAGGGTGTCATGTGTCATCATGATGATGTATGAATATGATCTCTGTCCACTCTCTGAAGTGCGGGTCACGTGTCATCATGATGATGTATGAACATGATCTCTGTCCACTCTCTGAAGTGAGGGTCACGTGTTATCATGATGATGTATGAACATGATCTGTATCCACTCTCTGAAGTGAGGGAGGGTGTCACGTGTCATCATGATGTATGAACATGATCTCTGTTCAGTCTCTGAAGTGAGGGAGGGTGTCACGTGTCATCATGATGATGTATGAACATGATCTTTATCCACTCTCTGAAGTGAGGGAGTGTGTCACGTGTCATCATGATGTATGAACATGATCTCTGTCCACTCACTGAAGTGAGGGAGTGTGTCACGTGTCATCATGATGTATGAACATGATCTCTGTCCACTCTCTGAAGTGAAGGAGGGCGTCACGTGTCGTTGGCTATTTTAGAGCCTTGACACTTGAGAGTGAGAACGGTGACGGGTTTCGCAGATTCTGATAATTCTCGAGCAGACCACGTTTTCTCGCCAGAAGATAGGCAACAGAGCAATGGCAAAACATTAGCCTCTTTGGTTCATAAACAACCTTCCTTTATGCCAAAAGCTAAGGGTTGTTCCTCATCGGCCATTTTGATTTCACAAGAAGAAGCATTTCATCAGGCCCGAATCTATGATTGGCAACTGTTTGTTTGTTTGTCAAGCAAACCACCATGATGATTTTACTGCAGCAAACATTGTACTGTTAAAGCATACCTGTGGGGACAGTGTGTGTGTGTGTGTGTGTGTGTGTGTGTGTGTGTGTGTGTGTGTGTGTGTGTGTGTGTGTGTGTGTGTGTGTGTGTGTGTGTGTGTGTCAAATCAAATCAAATCAAATCATCTTTATTATCTCATAACTGAGAAATTGCAGCCAGGTGCACATAAGAAAAACAGCAACAATAAACACATTTATCAACAACAACAAAAACCACAACAATAAACACATTTATCAACAATTAAAGAATATAAACTAATAACTAATAACACTGCAATATTGTAGTTAACAAACTGGACGAATACGAATACAAATTCAATCCCAAGGAGATGGACAGGCTGCTCAGCAAAACAATCACTCAATGCAGTGCATTAAGAGTTCAACAGATGAATTGATCTTGGTAAGAAAGTTTTCTGTGCTCTTATTTTCAGTTTTAGAGTTCTGTATCGACGGCCCGATGGTAATACTTCATAGTATTTTGCCAGAACATGACTGTTATCATTAAGAATTTTCCTGGCTTTCTTGACTACTTGTCTGTCATACAACTCTTGCATACCACTCTGCCTTGCACCCACAACTTTACTGCACACATTCACCATATCACTCAACACACGCTTACTTTTTACACTCAAGCTTCCATACCAACAGATAAATGACACAGTAAGAACAGATTCAATGCAACATCGGTAGTAGGTTTGAAGAATATCTGAACAGACACCAATATTCCTTAGCCTCTGTAAACAAAAGATCCTGGACTGACTCTTCTTATGTATATGCTCAATGTGTTTATCAAAAGTAAGTTTCTTGTCTAAAACTGTGCCTAGGTATTTGTACTCATCAATTCTTTCAACCGTTTCACCATCAATTTCCAAATGTGGCACTGGCACTGGGTTTCTACGAAAATCTACAAGCAGTTCTTTTGTTTTAACAACATATAAATCCAGATAATTATCTTTGCACCATGAACAAAACCTTTTGACTTCACTGAAGTACACAGAATCAGAGTTTGACAAATCTTCGATGGCAGAATCATCTGAGTATTTAATGACAGGTGTTTCTTCAGTGCCTCTACAGTCGTTTGTGTACAATGTAAAAAGAACTGGGGACAAAACTGTTCCTTGGGGGGCACCTGTAGAAGTCGAACGTTCTGAGGAGATTGCAGATTGAAAGCGGACAGACTGAGTTCTATTGCGTAGGAAATTGGTTATCCAGAGAATGAGCTTGGGGTTAACATTCAGGTCTAGTAGTTTCTGGGCCAGTAAATGGGGCTGTATTGTATTGAAGGCAGAGGAGAAATCGATGAATAAAATACGAACAAAAGAGTTGGGGGTATTTAAGTGAAGAAAGGCATTGTGAAGAAGGGTCAGTAAGGCATCGTCTGTTCCTCTACACCGTTTGTAGGCAAACTGAAAGGGGTCAAGGAGTAGGTTAGTAAAAGAAAGAAGGCGATGAAGGACGATCTTTTCAAAACATTTCATGGCAATAGACGTTAAGGCAACAGGGCGGTAATCGTTCAGTGTGGCAGGGTTCTTTTTCTTAGGGACAGGAGTAACTGTAGAATTTTTCCAGATACATGGTACAACACAATCGCGTAAAGACCAGTTAAATAGAGAGCAAAACACACCACACAATTGAGAACAGCATGCTTTCAACAATCTTCCACACACATTATCTGGTCCCACAGCTTTCCTCACATTTAGTTTCTGAAATATGGACTGAACATCTCTTTCTTGAACCTCAAATTCATGATCTTCATTTGCATTGATAATTTTTTCTCTTAACTGTGACGTTACCCCGTTTAGATCTCCCTCTAGATCATTTCTTTCAAACCGACAATAAAAGTCATTTAGCTCATTAGAAAAATCCTTCTGTTCTTCTCTGGTCATTTGGCAATTTGCTGTTCGTTTTTTTGATTGGCCGGTTAGAGTTCGAAGCCCATCCCATGCATCTAAGATTCTGCCTGTCTGAAACTGCTGTTCTACTTTATCCTTATACTCCCTCTGCACCTTCCTTAACTCCCCTCTAAGTTTAGATTGAACCACTTTTCTTTCTCTTTTATCTCCTGTTTGAAAGGCTACTTTCTTCTCATTTAAAACTGATTTAATAGACTTGGAAATCCATGGTTTGTTGTTGGGAAAAATCTTTATAGTCTTTGATGGAATGATCATATCTTCACAAAAAATAATGTAAGACGTAACAACATCAGCAGCTTCATGCACAGTTTCACAGGAATCAGTCAGCACACTCCAGTCAGTACATTCAAAACAACCCCTCAATTCATCCACACTCTCGGTCGTCCACTCTTTCACGCTCTTTTTCACCACAGGTTCAGTTTGTATTTTGGGTCTGTAGGCAGGGATAAGTTGCACGGTGTCGTGGTCGGAAGCACCCACTGGTGGTAGAGGTAGAGATCTATATGCATTGGGAATATTGCCGTAACATAAGTCAATAGTCTTCTTCTGACGAGTAAAACATGTCACATACTGTTTAAAAGAGGGTAGAGTTTTACGCAAGTCACAGTGATTAAAGTCACCAACGATGAAGCAGGGGGCATCAGCAGAAATCAACTGTAGCTCTCTGACGACAGCAGCTATCTCCCTTCCAGCGCGTACAGCAGAGGTCTGGTCAAACACAGGGGCATACACAACTGTCAAAAAGACACGACCAAACTCGCGAGGAAGATAACGCGGCCTGAGAGACACAGAGAGCAGTTCAATGTCTTGTGTACACACACGCTTCTTTACGGTTACATTCGCACTATCACACCAGCTTTCATTCACATATAAGCAAACACCACCACCCATTTGCTTTCCCACTTTCTCACAGTCTCTATCAACTCTGTACGGCACACCAAAACCATCAATTGCAACATTCTCATCACGAACTTTCTCAGTCAACCAAGTTTCCGTAAAACAGAGTACACATGAGTTTCTATATTCACTTAGAAATTGACAATTTGCCTGGATTTCGTCTAAGTTACAGTTCTTTCCGTTCGGGTTGATAGATCTGACGTTTGATAGAATCATGGATGGTAGGGGCAGTTTAGATCTGTTTCTTCTCATTCTTCTTCTCACTCCTCTCTGTCCCCTCTTTCGTTATTTCTTCTTTCTAGCCGTACTCACTCTCACTTTCACCAATCATTTCAGCAGGGAATAGTTGTCCAGAAATGGTCGAGATGTGTGTGTGTGTGTGTGTGTGTGTGTGTGTGTGTGAAGTCAAAGTCAAAGTCTTAATTTTATTTCCAGATGAACATCGAATAAGCATTACGTGTGTGTGTGTGTGTGTGTGTGTGTGTGTGTGCGTGTGCGTGTGCGTGCGTGTGCGTGTGCGTGTGTGTGTGTGTGGATTGGCCCCAAATACGTCTTTTGCCTCACTCGCCGAGAGTCTTCAGTGATATTGATATCCTCACTCGCCATGCTCGCGACAATTCTTTTCTCAATTAATTTTGAAACGCATCGTCGTGGTGTCTCGACAAACATGAGTGCGACAGGAAGTGATAAGCGTAATGTTGTAGTGGGGAGAGGGATGGTGTGGACTCCAGTCTGTTGATGGTAGGGGAAGACGGGGTAAAAAGCGCATGGGCGGGTAAGAAGCCCACCCCAGTTATCTCATGAAATAAAGAAAATTTCAGTCAAATTTGCCCATGAGACGAATGCTAGACATTAACGCTCGTCTCATGGGCAAAATGAGACTGAAATTTGCTTCATTTCATGAGATAATTAGGGTGGGCTTCTTACCCGCCCATGCGCTTTTTACCCCGTCTTCCCCTAGCCCAGTGGAGCGCATGGGACCTTATTATCCGAACTAATGATCGGTTAGTAATGGCGCTATATGGCCATTGGTAGGCCTGCTTGTTATGACGAGCAGTTATGCTGCACAGTGACATTAGTACTGCTTGTTATGACGAGCAGTTATGCTGCACGTTGACATTAGTACTGCTTGTTATGACGAGCAGTTATGCTACACGGTGACATTAGTACTGCTTGTTATGCTGCACGTTGACATTAGTACTGCTTGTTATGCTGCACGTTAACATTAGTACTGCTTGTTATGACGAGCAGTTATGCTACACGTTGATATTAGTACTGCTTGTTATGACGAGCAGTTATGCTACACGCTGATATTAGTACTGCTTGTTATGACGAGCAGTTATGCTACACGCTGATATTAGTACTGCTTGTTATGACGAGCAGTTATGCTGCACGGTGACATTAGTACTGCTTGTTATGACGAGCAGTTATGCTGCACGCTGATATTAGTACTGCTTGTTATGACGAGCAGTTATGCTGCACGCTCATATTAGTACTGCTTGTTATGACGAGCAGTTATGCTGCACGGTGACATTAGTACTGCTTGTTATGATGAGCAGTTATGCTGCACGCTGATATTAGTACTGCTTGTTATGACGAGCAGTTATGCTACACGCTGATATTAGTACTGCTTGTTATGACGAGCAGTTATGCTGCACGGTGACATTAGTACTGCTTGTTATGACGAGCAGTTATGCTACACGGTGACATTAGTACTGCTTGTTATGACGAGCAGTTATGCTGCACAGTGACATTAGTACTGCTTGTTATGACGAGCAGCTATGCTGCACGGTGACATTAGTACTGCTTGTTATGACGAGCAGTTATGCTGCACGGTGACATTAGTACTGCTTGTTATGACGAGCAGTTATGCTGCACGGTGACATTAGTACTGCTTGTTATGATGAGCAGTTATGCTGCACGGTGACATTAGTACTGCTTGTTATGATGAGCAGTTATGCTGCACGGTGACATTAGTACTGCTTGTTATGACGAGCAGCTATGCTGCACGGTGACATTAGTACTGCTTGTTATGACGAGCAGTTATGCTGCACGGTGACATTAGTACTGCTTGTTATGACGAGCAGTTATGCTGCACGGTGACATTAGTACTGCTTGTTATGACGAGCAGTTATGCTGCACGGTGACATTAGTACTGCTTGTTATGACGAGCAGTTATGCTGCACGGTGACATTAGTACTGCTTGTTATGACGAGCAGCTATGCTGCACGGTGACATTAGTACTGCTTGTTATGACGAGCAGTTATGCTGCACAGTGACATTAGTACTGCTTGTTATGACGAGCAGTTATGCTGCACGCTGACATTAGTACTGCTTGTTATGACGAGCAGTTATGCTGCACGGTGACATTAGTACTGCTTGTTATGACGAGCAGTTATGCTGCACGGTGACATTAGTACTGCTTGTTATGACGAGCAGTTATGCTGCACGCTGACATTAGTACTGCTTGTTATGACGAGCAGTTATGCTGCACGCTGATATTAGTACTGCTTGTTATGACGAGCAGTTATGCTGCACGGTGACATTAGTACTGCTTGTTATGACGAGCAGTTATGCTGCACGGTGACATTAGTACTGCTTGTTATGACGAGCAGCTATGCTGCACGCTGACATTAGTACTGCTTGTTATGATGAGCAGCTATGCTGCACGGTGACATTAGTACTGCTTGTTATGACGAGCAGTTATGCTACACGGTGACATTAGTACTGCTTGTTTTGACGAGCAGTTATGCTGCACGCTGATATTAGTACTGCTTGTTATGATGAGCAGTTATGCTGCACGCTGATATTAGTACGCTCGTCTCATGGGCAAAATGAGACTGAAATTTGCTTCATTTCATGAGATAATTGGGGTGGGCTTCTTACCCGCCCATGCGCTTTTTACCCCGTCTTCCCCTAGCCCAGTGGAGCGCATGGGACCTTATTATCGGAACTAATGATCGGTTAGTAATGGCGCTATATGGCCATTGGTAGGCCTGCTTGTTATGACGAGCAGTTATGCTGCACAGTGACATTAGTACTGCTTGTTATGATGAGCAGTTATGCTGCACGCTGACATTAGTACTGCTTGTTATGACGAGCAGGTATGCTGCACGGTGACATTAGTACTGCTTGTTATGACGAGCAGTTATGCTGCACGGTGACATTAGTACTGCTTGTTATGACGAGCAGTTATGCTGCACGGTGACATTAGTACTGCTTGTTATGATGAGCAGTTATGCTGCACGGTGACATTAGTACTGCTTGTTATGACGAGCAGCTATGCTGCACGCTGACATTAGTACTGCTTGTTATGACGAGCAGTTATGCTGCACGGTGACATTAGTACTGCTTGTTATGACGAGCAGTTATGCTGCACGCTGATATTAGTACTGCTTGTTATGATGAGCAGTTATGCTGCACGCTGATATTAGTACTGCTTGTTATGATGAGCAGTTATGCTGCACGTTGACATTAGTACTGCTTGTTATGACGAGCAGTTATGCTGCACGGTGACATTAGTACACGAGGGTGTGCCTCATGCCAAAACTTATGTTCACTGCTGAATATAGGAAGAACACACTCATACTTATAGGGACATTATAAACTCTTACACTACAGCTTTAAAAAAACAACAACAACAACAACAACAACAACAACAACAACAACAACAACAACAACAGCAAACCGTGTTGGTGATGCACGTGTGCAGTGACTCTAGGTTGTGGCGGACAAATGGAAGGGGGGGAGGGAGGTGGAGAGGGAGGCGGGATGACTGTGTGCTTGTTGTTTGATGCTGTGTGGAGTGGCCTGACTGTGTTCTTGTTGTTTAATGCTGTTTGGAGTGGCCTGACTGTGTGCTTGTTGTTTGATGCTGTTTGGAGTGGCCTGACTGTGTGCTTGTTGTTTGATGCTGTTTGGAGTGCCCTGACTGTACTGTGTGCTTGTTGTTTGGTGCTGTTTGGAGTGCCCTGACTGTCTAGCTTGTTGTTTGATGCTGTTTGGAGTGGCCTGACTGTCTAGCTTGTTGTTTGATGCTGTTTGGAGTGTCCTGACTGTACTGTGTGCTTGTTGTTTGATGCTGTTTGGAGTGACCTAACTGTGTGCTTGTGTGTTTGATGCTGTTTGGAGTGGCCTGACTGTACTGTGTGCTTGTTGTTTGATGCTGTTTGGAGTGGGATGACTGTGTGCTTGTTGTAGCGTGTTGTTTGATGCTGTTTGGAGTGGCCTGACTGTACTGTGCGCTTGTTGTTTGATGCTGTATGGAGTGACCTAACTGTGTGCTTGTGTGTTTGATGCTGTTTGGAGTGGCCTGACTGTACTGTGTGCTTGTTGTTTGGTGCTGTTTGGAGTGGGATGACTGTGTGCTTGTGTGTTTGATGCTGTTTGGAGTGGCCTGACTGTACTGTGTGCTTGTTGTTTGATGCTGTTTGGAGTGGGATGACTGTGCGCTTGTTGTTTGATGCTGTTTGGAGTGGGATGACTGTGTGCTTGTGTGTTTGATGCTGTTTGGAGTGGCCTGACTGTACTGTGTGCTTGTTGTTTGATGCTGTTTGGAGTGGGATGACTGTGCGCTTGTTGTTTGATGCTGTTTGGAGTGGCCTGACTGTGGGCTTGTTGTTTGATGCTGTTTGGAGTGGGATGACTGTGTGCTTGTGTGTTTGATGCTGTTTGGAGTGGCCTGACTGTACTGTGTGCTTGTTGTTTGATGCTGTTTGGAGTGGCCTGACTGTACTGTGTGCTTGTTGTTTGATGCTGTTTGGAGTGGCCTGACTGTACTGTGTGCTTGTTGTTTGATGCTGTTTGGAGTGGCCTGACTGTGTGCTTGTTGTTTGATGCTGTTTGGAGTGGCCTGACTGTACTGTGTGCTTGTTGTTTGGTGCTGTTTGGAGTGGGATGACTGTGTGATTGTGTGTTTGATGCTGTTTGGAGTGGCCTGACTGTCTAGCTTGTTGTTTGATGCTGTTTGGAGTGGCCTGACTGTACTGTGTGCTTGTTGTTTGATGCTGTTTGGAGTGGCCTGACTGTACTGTGTGCTTGTTGTTTGATGCTGTTTGGAGTGGCCTGACTGTACTGTGTGCTTGTTGTTTGATGCTGTTTGGAGTGGCCTGACTGTGTAGCTTGTTGTTTGATGCTGTTTGGAGTGGCCTGACTGTACTGTGTGCTTGTTGTTTGATGCTGTTTGGAGTGGTCTGACTGTACTGTGTGCTTGTTGTTTGATGCTGTTTGGAGTGGCCTGACTGTGTGCTTGTTGTTTGATGCTGTTTGGAGTGGCCTGACTGTACTGTGTGCTTGTTGTTTGGTGCTGTTTGGAGTGGGATGACTGTGTGATTGTGTTGTGTGTTTGATGCTGTTTGGAGTGGCCTGACTGTCTAGCTTGTTGTTTGATGCTGTTTGGAGTGGCCTGACTGTACTGTGTGCTTGTTGTTTGATGCTGTTTGGAGTGGCCTGACTGTACTGTGTGCTTGTTGTTTGATGCTGTTTGGAGTGGCCTGACTGTGTAGCTTGTTGTGTGATGCTGTTTGGAGTGGGATGACTATGTGCTTGTCGTTTGATGCTGTTTGGAGCGGCCTGACTGTCTAGCTTGTTGTTTGATGCTGTTTGGAGTGGCCTGACTGTACTGTGTGCTTGTTGTTTGATGCTGTTTGGAGTGGCCTGACTGTACTGTGTGCTTGTTGTTTGATGCTGTTTGGAGTGGCCTGACTGTACTGTGTGCTTGTTGTTTGATGCTGTTTGGAGTGGCCTGACTGTGTAGCTTGTTGTTTGATGCTGTTTGGAGTGGCCTGACTGTACTGTGTGCTTGTTGTTTGATGCTGTTTGGAGTGGTCTGACTGTACTGTGTGCTTGTTGTTTGATGCTGTGTGGAGTGGCCTGACTGTGTGCTTGTTGTTTGATGCTGTTTGGAGTGGCCTGACTGTACTGTGTGCTTGTTGTTTGGTGCTGTTTGGAGTGGGATGACTGTGTGATTGTGTTGTGTGTTTGATGCTGTTTGGAGTGGCCTGACTGTCTAGCTTGTTGTTTGATGCTGTTTGGAGTGGCCTGACTGTACTGTGTGCTTGTTGTTTGATGCTGTTTGGAGTGGCCTGACTGTACTGTGTGCTTGTTGTTTGATGCTGTTTGGAGTGGCCTGACTGTACTGTGTGCTTGTTGTTTGATGCTGTTTGGAGTGGCCTGACTGTGTAGCTTGTTGTGTGATGCTGTTTGGAGTGGGATGACTATGTGCTTGTCGTTTGATGCTGTTTGGAGCGGCCTGACTGTGTAGCTTGCTGTAGCGTGTTGTTTGATGCTGTTTGGAGTGGCCTGACTGTGTAGCTTGTTGTAGCGTGTTGTTTGATGCTGTTTGGAGTGGCCTGACTGTGTAGCTTGTTGTAGCGTGTTGTTTGATGCTGTTTGGAGTGGCCTGACTGTGTAGCGTGTTGTAGCGTGTTGTTTGATGCTGTTTGGAGTGGCCTGACTGTGTAGCTTGTTGTAGCGTGTTGTTTGATGCTGTTTGGAGTGGCCTGACTGTGTAGCGTGTTGTAGCGTGTTGTTTGATGCTGTTTGGAGTGGCCTGACTGTGTAGCTTGTTGTTGCGTGTTGTTTGATGCTGTTTGGAGTGGCCTGACTGTGTAGCTGGTTGTAGCGTGTTGTTTGATGCTGTTTGGAGTGGCCTGACTGTTGGCTTTGTCACCTGTAGACCCTTGTCTTGATGACCCGTCTTGATTACGGGCGTGTGTGTAAAAATGGTTTACTTAGAGAGAGAGAGAGAGAGATAGAGAGAGAGAGAGAGAGAGAGAGAGAGAGAGAGAGAGAGAGAGAGAGAGAGAGAGAGAGAGAGATTTGCTAAATTAGGTCATCATTTTTTTACGATTGGGAAAGTATACTCATAGTTATTATCATACACTAGCAGCAACGCCCCGCACTTGCTACGTCCCTCGCTCGCTTCGCTTCGCGGCAGCTTTTCCCCGGCACAGGTCTTTAGAATAGCACTTGGAAATGTCTCCCACTGTAGTCCCCCAGTGATGCTGACCACACATGTACATGGCTACATGGATCAGTTGTAACCAACAGTTGTAAAGCTACAGTTGTGTGACTCACTTCTTTTTTATTGCCCTCTTTCTGAAGCCAGTAATTTTCAAAGTATGGGCTCTTGTTATTAGGTGTCCCTCAGCTCTCAGTCACACTATCCAGTGAAGCTGATCACTAACACATGAGGTAGGGGTCTCATACCAACGGTTTAGGTCTAATGCCAACGGATTTGAGACTATGGGCTGCTTGGCTCCAATTCTCGCTTTCTTATTGGCCCCTTTGAAATGTCCTCCACGCCATTCCCCTGTTGATGCTGATCATGAATATATGTGGTTATAGGGGTCTAACGCCAATGGTTTTGAAACTATGATCCCCCTCAGCTATCACTCTCACTGTGCTATTGCCCCTTTGAAATGTCCTCCACGCCATTCCCCTGTTGATGCTGATCATGAATATATATGGTTATAGGGGTCTAACGCCAATGGTTTTGAAACTATGAGCCCCCTCAGCTCTCACTCTCATTGTGCTATTGACCCCTTCAAAATGTCTTCCACTGCATTCCCCTGCTAATGCTGATCACAAATATATATGGTTGTAGTGGTCTAACGCCAACGGTTTTAAAACTATGAGCACTTGTTTTCGGAGCCCCTCAGCTCTCACTCTCTCTGTGCTATTGGCCCTTCAAAATGTCTTCCACTGGGTTCCACTGTGATGCTGATCCTAAGCTTGACGTTGGGTTTTGTTGTAGCATGTATACATTACACGGGCTGAAATGGAGCCCGTCAACTTTACACGGCCAAAAGTATAGAAAGTAGATTATATTCGAAAGACGAGCGTCTCTCAACATTACGTAGCCAAATTTGTAAATATAGACGACAAATCAACAAACACTTACAGAACAAACCTCGAGACTTTTTCTTTCTTTTTTTTCTTCTCTGTCTCATCTTCTGGGCCGTACAGTGGCGTTGCTCACGCGCCGCTCATTCCGATTCCCAATTCGCAGCCACACCTCCGCACGTTCAGGTCGCAGAATCCGAGACCAGCCGTTAAAGGGGAGCGAATCTATGTTAGTCCGTCAGGAGGCAACCAACCGAGGAGACACTGCACTGCTGCAGAGTCACTTCGGTGGAGTTCAGTAGAGCCTGTTCAGGACACCACTTACTAAGCCCCCTACTGACGACACTATTCTCTTAGTCGCGGAGCCAGCGTGAGTGAGGTCCTCCTCCGAGGGCGCCACCACGACCGTCCAATGACAGCTCCCCAGAACACATTGATCCCCATGACTTTGACCCAAACGCACCAAGGCATAGACGATCGGAAACCGAAACTGAGGTCACCATGAGAGCAGGGCTTGCAAAACCATAGAATTTGAGACTTAAAAAAAAAAATTGATTGATGGAAATGAGGCGGATGACTATGATGATGATGATGATGATGATGCTATGGAGTTCCGTATCGGTCTGAGACTGCATGACAGGGCTATATTCTACGCTTCCTTTCATAATGATATCCCGGCGTTAACCAGGCCCAAGAACTACAGACACCTGCAGTGTTGGTCTTGAAATTAGAGCAACACTCTCAGAATCGCATCCGTTAAGCGGATGAAGCTCGACTGTGTGGTTTCAGTCTTCCCATTGAGCCCACAGCCACTCACTCTGGGTAGGAGTCTGTCCAGGACCGAAAAATCCCTCGCCTCTGATGGGATTTGAACCCAAGACCTCCCAGTCAGTAGTCCGCGACGCTAGCCACTACGCCACGGCAGCTGGTAACTCGAGACTTAATAATGTCCAGCTGATTAAATACACAGAAGACAGTGATCAACCACAAGACCACATCATGTGGATTTTTACTTGTTAGAACATGACATAGATGGACTGTTGTGACACCGGCTGTTGCATGACAGGTTCATTCTGTCCTGGTTTTGTAAATTTATTTTCATTAAAAATAATAATATCGATGGCGCTTCGTGCTTTTCAGCCGTATGAGCGCCTTGTTCCTGAGTTGTTCTCGACCAGTGAGTGCATGATGACAAGGTATCAAACCACTTGTAAAGAGCCTTGTTCTGAGTGGTTCTCGATCAGTAAGTGCATGATGACAAGGTATCAAACCACTTGTAAAGGTAGGTACAGCCGTACAACCGTCAACATTCTATGACACATCAGATTCCCGTCAACATTCTATAAGTTTGTCCATTGAATATACACATTCTGCAATTTCGCTGTAGAAAGTATGCATTCTGTGTTTCATTTTCATAGAATGTATACATTCTATGAACCAGTCGCAGAATGTATGCATTCTACAATCTCATCATAGTGTGCATACATTCTACAATCTCATCATAGAGTGTATACATTCTACAATCTCATCATAGAGTGTATACATTCTACAATCTCATCATAGAGTGTATACATTCTACAATCTCATCATAGAGTGTATGCATTCTACAATCTCATCATAGAGTGTATACATTCTACAATCTCATCATAGAGTGTATACATTCTACAATCTCATCATAGAGTGCATACATTCTACAATCTCATCATAGAGTGTATACATTCTACAATCTCATCATAGAGTGTATACATTCTACAATCTCATCATAGAGTGTATACATTCTACAATCTCATCATAGAGTGTATGCATTCTACAATCTCATCATAGAGTGTATTCATTCTACAATCTCATCATAGAGTGTATGCATTCTACAATCTCATCATAGAGTGTATGCATTCTACAATCTCATCATAGAGTGTATACATTCTACAATCTCATCATAGAGTGTATGCATTCTACAATCTCATCGTAGAGTGCATGCATTATCATAGAGTGTATGCATTCTACAATCTCATCGTAGAGTGCATGCATTATCATAGAGTGTATGCATTCTACAATCTCATCATAGAGTGTATACATTCTACAATCTCATCATAGAGTGTATACATTCTACAATCTCATCATAGAGTGTATACATTCTACAATCTCATCATAGAGTGTATGCATTCTACAATCTCATCATAGAGTGTATGCATTCTACAATCTCATCATAGAGTGTATGCATTCTACAATCTCATCATAGAGTGTATACATTCTACAATCTCATCATAGAGTGTATACATTCTACAATCTCATCATAGAGTGTATACATTCTACAATCTCATCATAGAGTGTATACATTCTACAATCTCATCATAGAGTGTATGCATTCTACAATCTCATCATAGAGTGTATGCATTCTACAATCTCATCATAGAGTGTATGCATTCTACAATCTCATCATAGAGTGTATGCATTCTACAATCTCATCATAGAGTGTATACATTCTACAATCTCATCATAGAGTGTATACATTCTACAATCTCATCATAGAGTGTATACATTCTACAATCTCATCATAGAGTGTATACATTCTACAATCTCATCATAGAGTGTATACATTCTACAATCTCATCATAGAGTGTATACATTCTACAATCTCATCATAGAGTGTATACATTCTACGCATGGCAACACATATATGGGTCTAACGCCAACGGTTTTAGAGATTTAGCGCCCTCTGGGCCAAAGGGCCATTTGAGGCATTTGAAGTTATGAAGATGCTTAACGGAAAGGAAGACTTTAGTAAAGATACAGATGTTTTTTTGATTTATACAGATTTTGAAGGAAATTTAAAGTAGGAGTACAGATGTTTAGTTTTATAGGACATTTTGAAAAGAGATTTTGAAGAATAGGCTAAGTTTTTTATAAAAAGTATCTTGTGATAAAATGTTTGTTAAAAGATATTTAGCAGTTTGCTTTTACTTGTCTGGCAGATAGAGAAAATTTAGGATTAAACCCCCCAGGACCACAGTTAAAATTTACTTTTTGTGCTAAGGCTTTATTTATAAAATGTTTAAAAAGAGGCAAAAGACTTTATTAAGTTTTATACAATATATGCATTTAAGTTTATGGTTCAGGTCCGCTTTAAAAATTTGGTGACCAAAGAGTCACGGGACCTAATGTTTAAAAACGATTTATTTATTATTAAAAACCTTTAACTTAATACAAAGCAGTACTGAGCTGCTGTAGGGTTACTTTAAACATTACATGATCAACTGATCACGGAGTGCCCTAGGTAAAAAAGAACTGTTTAAGAAATGTGTATGTACATAAATATGTACATCACAGTTATGTTCATATGTACATGACTTTGTCCATTTCAATTATTTTAGTCATGAGTAAGTGTTTTTAATTTAATAACTTATGCATTTGAAAAGTTACATCACTATTGGGTTAAATTTAAGATCCCGATTGTAATGGAATCTATGTAGCGTGTTACACTATGTTTATGGTGTTACACTATGTATATGGTGTTACAGGAGCAACGTTAAAATATATTAAAAAAATGTTTGGGGGTACTTTTGTGATTAAAACTTGCTTTCAAACGATTTTAATATATTATGTTCATATGTACATAACTTTATCCATTTTCATTAGGTTTTTAATTTTAGTCATGAGTAGGTGTTTTTAGTTTGATAACTTATGCATTTGAAAAGTTACATTACTGTAGGATTAACTTTAAAATCCCGACCACGATGGGATCTTTTAGAAGTGTTACACTTTGTTTACGGTGTTACAAGAACAACGTTAAGATATATTTTTTAACAAAGTTTTCTACTTTTGTGAATAAAACTTGCTTTAAAACGATTTTAAAATGTGATTTAAAAGTGGTGCTGTATATACAAAGTAAAACTAGTTTTTAAATGTTACTATTAAAATTACGCCAACGGTTTTGAAATTATGGGCACTTTTATATGGAGTGACCGTCATCATGCAACAGCTTCAAGGTCAAATGTAAAGGTCAAGGTCAAGTGGCTTTTAAATGTCTCCAACTACATTCTTTAGATCATTGTGATCAAGAATATTAGTATATGGTTTTGTGGGTGTAAACCCAATGGTGTCCAAACTACAGCCACAGGTAAAAAAGAGAAGTTAAAAAACCAGGGTCAAGGTCATTAGCATGATCAATACGTTCCACCACACATGACCTTGAGGCAGTCCACCGACCTGCCAACTTTGAAGCCTGTAGCTGAAAACAATGGTCTTTTGTTCTTCATTTGTCAATACTATGGAATCACAATTGTGACGAAACAAATGAATTAATGACGTGAGCAGTGATGTTTCTGCGGCGGGTCCCATTGTGGGACTCCCTCCCGTTGTGGGACTCCCTCCCATGGGGGACTCCCTCCCGTTGTGAGACTCCCTCCCATGGGGGACTCCCTCCCATTGTGGGACTCCCTCCCATGGGGGACTTCCTCCCATTGTGGGACTTCCTCCCATGGGGGACTTCCTCCCATTGTGGGACTCCCTCTCGTTGTGATACTCCCTCCCATGGGGGAGTCCCTCCCATTGTGAGACTCCCTCCCATGGAGGACTCCCTCCCGTTGTGAGACTCCCTCCCATTGTGGGACTCCCTCCCATGGGGGACTCCCCATTGTGAGTCTCCTTACCATTGTGGGACTC
The DNA here is from genome assembly GCA_017654935.2 of Phymorhynchus buccinoides. Taxonomy (NCBI): domain Eukaryota; kingdom Metazoa; phylum Mollusca; class Gastropoda; order Neogastropoda; family Raphitomidae; genus Phymorhynchus; species Phymorhynchus buccinoides. The sequence goes on from CM065683.1 coordinate 73,358,209, forward strand.
CCTCCCATGGGGGGCTCCCTCCCGTTATGAGACTCCCTCCCAATCTGGGACTCCCTCCCGTTGTGAGACTCCCTCCGTTGTGAGACTCCCTCCCATGGGGGACTCCCTCCCGTTGTGAGACTCCCTCCCATGGGGGACTCCCTCCCGTTGTGAGACTCTCTCCCATGGGGGACTCCCTCCCATTGTGAGACTCCCTCCCATGGGGGACTCCCTCCCATTGTGGGACTCCCTCCCATGGGGGACTCCCTCCCGTTGTGGGACTCCCTCCCATGGGGGACTCCCTCCCGTTGTGAGACTCCCTCCCATGGGGGACTCCCTCCCGTTGTGAGACTCCCTCCCATGGGGGACTCCCTCCCATTGTGGGACTCCCTCCCATGGGGGACTTCCTCCCATTGTGGGACTCCCTCCCGTTGTGAGACTCCCTCCCATGGGGGAGTCCCTCCCATTGTGAGACTCCCTCCCATTGTGAGACTCCCTCCCATGGAGGACTCCCTCCCGTTGTGAGACTCCCTCCCATGGGGGACTCCCTCCCATTGTGGGACTCCCTCCCATGGTGGGACTCCCTCCCATGGGGGACTTCCTCCCATTGTGGGACTCCCTCCCGTTGTGATACTCCCTCCCATGGGGGAGTCCCTCCCATTGTGAGACTCCCTCCCATGGAGGACTCCCTCCCGTTGTGAGACTCCCTCCCATGGGGGACTCCCTCCCATGGGGGACTTCCTCCCATTGTGGGACTCCCTCCCGTTGTGGGACTCCCTCCCGTTGTGATACTCCCTCCCATGGGGGAGTCCCTCCCATTGTGAGACTCCCTCCCATGGAGGACTCCCTCCCGTTGTGAGACTCCCTCCCATTGTGGGACTCCCTCCCATGGGGGACTCCCCATTGTGAGTCTCCCTACCATTGTGGGACTCCCTCCCATGGGGGACTCCCTCCCGTTATGAGACTCCCTCCCAATCTGGGACTCCCTCCCGTTGTGAGACTCCCTCCGTTGTGAGACTCCCTCCCATGGGGGACTCCCTCCCGTTGTGGGACTCCCTCCCATGGGGGACTCCCTCCCGTTGTGAGACTCCCTCCCATGGGGGACTCCCTCCCATTGTGAGACTCCCTCCCATTGTGAGACTCCCTCCCGTTGTGAGACTCCCTCCCATGTGGGACATGGGGGACGGACTCCCGTTGTGAGACTCCCTCCCATGGGGGACTCCCTCCCGTTGTGAGACTCCCTCCCATGGGGGACTCCCTCCCGTTGTGAGACTCCCTCCCATGAGGGACTCCCTCCCGTTGTGAGACTCTCTCCCATGGGGGACTTCCTCCCATTGTGATGCTTCCTCCCATTGTGGGACTCCCTCCCATGGGGACTCGGGGGACTCCCTCCCATTGTGGGACTCCCTCCCATGGGGACTCGGGGGACTCCCTCCCATTGTGAGACTCCCTCCCATGGGGACTCGGGGGACTCCCTCCCATTGTGGGACTCCCTCCCATGGGGACTCGGGGGACTCCCTCCCATTGTGGGACTCCCTCCCATGGGGACTCGCGGGACTCCCTCCCATTGTGGGACTCCCTCCCATGGGGACTCCCTCCCATTGTGAGACTCACTCCCATTGTGAAACTCCCTCGCATGCGGACTCGGGGGACTCCCTCCCATTGTGAGACCTCCTCCCATGGGGGACTCCCTCCCATGATGGGGGACTCCCTCCCATGATGGGGGACTCCCTCCCATTGTGAGACTCCCTCCGTGGCCGACGGTAGTATAGTCTGTATAAGGCCAATGACTGGCTGTATGACGTCACCTGCTGGCGGCGATTGCTAGCAGAGGAGTAGTGTCTTTACAAGTGTTGAAATCTGCATGGTATGCTTTATTTTGAATACAAAAGTCGGGTTTTTTAAATGGTTAAATCCATAAAAAACACTATGGTTTATATCACTAAAAGAGTTTTCGGCTTTTTAGTGTAGGGCAGATAGGCAAATATTCGTAATAGTAAAAATAAACAAGCAAAGGGACAGCAAACAAATTGCAGTTTAAAAACTATAGTCGTTAGCAATTCTGTATGTTTTTTGTTTTTTTTCATTATTCACACGCAGATGGACAGACAGACACACAGACACATACTAAGAGAGAGAGAGAGAGAGAGAGAGAGAGAGAGAGAGAGAGAGAGAGAGAGAGAGAGAGAGAGGGAGAGAGAGAGAGAGAGAGAGAGAGAGAGAGAGAGAGAGAGAGAGAGAGAGAGAGAGAGAGAGCTAGAGAGAGAGAGAGGAAATACTGACAGACAAACATAGAATGACAGAAAGAGCAAGGAAATAATTGACAATTATTTGGTTGAATTGGTGAAAGACAGTTTGTTTGTATTAATTAATGTAATACAGTCAGACAAGGGTCGACTTATTAAAGGTGGACCATGACGGATTAATTTTTGCAAGAAGCATATGGAGATCACCAGAAAGACAGCCTTTTCAAGGATCAGAACACTCACTTTGCTCTGGTTTCCTAGAAATCAAACCGTCAAAACGGCGATTCCTCCTTGGCGGAGATGCCGGAGAGCGAAGCCATTTTCGATGGGGTGGGTGGAGGCCACTCATTGTGGTTGAAGCTTTTTCTTCTTTGTAGTGCAGCAAATGTTTTTTGGAGCTATTTCCTTTGTTGTGAGCGAAATTCCTTTTGGTAAACTATAAAATGAAAAAATAAAAATAATAAAAAGGCTTGCATAGTGGACATTTCGTGCAAACGATTTGGTCTAAACTCAGGCGGCCATTCTCTTTCACTGAAAGAATTTGACTTCCAGCTCCTCCGCCAAGGAGGAATCGCTAATTTGACGGTTTGGTTTCTAGGAAACCAGAGCAAAGTGATTGTTGCGATCTCTGTAAAGGGTGCTTTCCTGTTGATCTCGATGTGTTTCTTGCAATAACTCATCCGTCAGGGTGCCCCTTTAAACAATCACATTTACAGCAATGAGAAAGTTAGTTGCCAAGCTTAAAAACTGAGATTAATGTGTTCTAGTAGGTAATATAGGCATATTGAAATAAACTCCAATAGACTGACAGAGAGACAGAGAGACAGGCAGGCAGACGGACAGACACATAAAGATAAATGGGCACACACACACACTAGAAACAAACATTCACAAACATAATAAAACACACCTGTGCATGAGAGCGAGAGAGAGAGAGAGAGAGAGAGAGAGAGAGAGAGAGAGAGAGAGAGAGAGAGAGAGAGAGAGAGAGAGAATGCATTATGACAAGGACATCTACAGACACATGAAAAGCAGAAGTCACACAAAAATTGCAAACAGAAAAGCAGATAGGTATACGATCTCTCTCTCTCTCTCTCTCTGTCTCTCTCTGTCTCTCTGTCTCTCTCTCTCTCTCTCTCTCTCTCTCTCTCTCTCTCTCTCTCTCTCTCTCTCTCTCTCTCTCTCTCTCTCTCTCTCTCTCTCTCCCCTCTCTGTGTGTGTCTGTTTCTCTCTGTGTCTCTCCAAAACACACATATGCATGCATACACATACTTGAAGAAAGAGTGGGGGAAACAAAGATTTAGAGGGAGGGGGGAAGAGTCTGAGAGGCGTACACTTGACAAACACAAACATGTTGATGGAAATAATAATTTTCCTACCTCAGCACGCAGAACGAGAAATGTGTCTGTTCAACTGACACAGTGACATTTCTGGGTCACATCATCACGCCTGAAGGCATCAGAGTGGACCCAAGAAAGGTGGAAGCAATCACCAATTGGTATAGGTCAAGATGTGCCACCCCCCTACATTTCTCAGTTAATTCCATTTTTCCGTTTTTGCCTTTCTTACCAAACATGAAGCTGTATTTTATGAACATTTTCAGCTAATTAACTTTGTTCAATAATTAATTGCAGTCATGATAAAGGCCATTATCTAATAGCCCCCCCCCCCCCTCCCCCTATGTACTGCAGTACACCGCGGCATTTGTCACAGTCGTGGTTCATTGCGTTTTTCCATCTTATTGGGAGAGGTAGGGTTAGGGTCATCTTTACCTTTACCCACCAATTTTCCAAAGCTGCAAAACATTTCAGAGTTGAGAAGATTTCTCGGAATGGTGAACCATGTGGGAAAATTCATTCCAAATCTTGCTGACACATCAAAACCTCTGCGAGACCTACTCAAGCAAGAAAATGAATGGACTTGGAGTCACCAGCAGGAAGAAGCTTTTCAGAAACTCAAGACGCAGCTGAATTCAGCTCCAGTTTTGGCTCACTGTGACCCTGCAAAAGAGACCAAGATATCTGCAGATGCATCGTCCTATGGGCCAGGTGGAGTCTTACTTCAAAAAGAAGGACAGAACTGGAAGCCGTGTTTTACGCGTCATGATCACTGACGTCAGCCGAGCAGAGATATGCTCAGGTGGAAAAGGAAGCCTTGGCATCAACATGGTGTTGTGAGAAGTTTGCTGATTTCTTGATTGGACTGAAAAAGTTCACAATAGAAACTGACCACAAACCTCTGCTAGCCTTACTCAAGAAGAAGCACTTGGATGAATTGACGCCAAGAATCCAACGCTTCAGGATGAGGATGCTACGCTTCTCATATGATGTTGAGTACACGCCAGGAAAGAACACTGTGATCGTCGATACACTGTCACGTGCTTCTCATATGATGTTGAGTACACGCCAGGAAAGAACACTGTGATCGCCGATACACTGTCACGTGCTCCTGGAAGTGTTCCAGCTCAACAGGGTCATGAAATGGAGGTTGACACGAATCAATTCATCAACTGCCTAGTTGAGAGTCTTTCCGTCAGTGACCAACTCCGAGAGAAGATCCGCATCAAACAACAGAAAGACAAAGTCTGCAGTCAAGTATCAATTTTCTGCAAGACTGACACATGGCCTGACACACCACGACGAGATCCTCAGTTAAAACAGTACTGGTTTGTCCGTCATGATCTCTCAATCCAGGAGGGATTGCTGTTGTTTCAGAGTCGCATCGTTGTTCTGACAGACCTACTGGAAGAAGTTCTGTAGAACATTCACGAAGGGCATCAAGGCATCGTGAAATGTAGGGCACTCGCTTGACAAAGTGTTTGGTGGCCAGGCCTTTCAAATCAAATAGAACAGAAAATCTCCAGCTGCAGTGTCTGTGAAAAGGAACGAGTTCATCACCCTGAACCTCTCAAGCCAACAAAAACTCCTGACTATCCTTGGCAGCGCGTGGGAATGGATCTGTTTGAGTACAAAGGTCGAACATATCTGTTGATAGTTGACTATTTCTCAAGATGGATAGAAATATCTCACCTGCCCAAAACAACATCAGTCTCAGTGATTTCACGCTGCAAAGCCATCTTTGGAAGACAAGGCATTGCAGAAATAGTTGTCTCAGACAATGGACCTCAGTTCAGTTCCAGAGAATTTGCCAAATTTGCAGAAATGTATGGCTTCACCCATCTGACAAGCAGCCCTCTTCATCCTCAAGGAAATGGCGAGGCAGAGAGAGCAGTACAAACTGTAAAGAATTTGCTGAAGAAAGCTGAAGACGCAAACATTGCTCTTCTGAATTACAGAGCTACACATCTACAACATGCACTGAGTCCAGCTGAACTCATGATGGGAAGAAAACTGAGAATGAAAATCCCCTGCATGCCGAGTCATCACCTTCCAGTCAACAGGAATTTTCAAGAGTTCCAGGAAACTGATGCTCGCATCAAGCAAAAACAGAAGAAGAACTTTGACCGACGTCACAGAGCACAGTCACTGAAACCCCTGAAGAAAGGAGAGAAGGTGTGGATGAAAAGAACTTTGACCGTGGCCACAGAGCACAGTCACTGAAACCCCTGGAGAAAGGAGAGAAGGTGTGGATGAAAAGAACTTTGACCGTGGTCACAGAGCAAAGTCACTGAAACCCCTGGAGAAAGGAGAGAAGGTGTGGATGAAAAGAACTTTG